>VWZL01001504.1:119754-158222 GCA_013396915.1 Stercorarius parasiticus | reverse complement strand
CCTCCATCCCATGTCCCCTCCACCTTGCCTCCCCTCCACCCCATGTCCCCTCCATCCCATGTCCCCTCCACCCCACATCCCCCGAAACCCTCGCCCCTGGCACACAAGACCATGAGGGCTCATTTTGCAGGTCTTGGCGGAACTCCTGCATCATGCGAGTTGTAACCAGTTGATCCCCTTGTCAAATGGATCGAGAGGAGCAAAATCACGTCCCAACTACCCAGGACTTTAATTAATTTTGCTCCCTAGGCCCTGGGAATAGCAGGAGGGCTCTGTCTGCATCACGGCAGCTATCAGACAGCTCGGCACAACTTTGAGATGACCGGCAAGCCACAGGCTCATTAAAACAGGGGAATATGTGCGTGCCCTGTGACATAGGCATTCTGTGAAACCCAAATCATAATACCAGGAATACTGCATTTAAAGGAATAAATAAAATTAAACAAAGATGCAATGAAATTCTGGTGGGAGGTGTCCCTGCCCAGGGCAGGGCGTTGGAACTAGATGATCTTTAAGGCCCCTTCCAACCCGAACCATTCTGTGATTCTATGAAATTACAGGGCATGGCTGCGTGAGACAGCTCACGGATCGTACGCTGTGTTTTGCAGAGGACTCTGCCCCACTGGAGCACAGGGGGGACAGGTTTCAGGGAGGGAATTGCAATTCAGCGTTTCCTCTCGTCCCGTCTCCTCAGCACGGCTGCACTCAGCCATCCATCGAAGGCAGAATTTGATATTACTTATGAACCTCTTCCCGGTACCGAGCTGCAAATCTGACTAGCTTCACCAGTACCAATAATTACTCTTCATGCTTTGCAGCGAGAACACATAATACGATAATCCCCATTTTACAAATCAGAGCAGACACGAAGAAAGTGGCCTCTATAAATAAAGACAAGTCTCATCAAAACCATCTCACCGACCAAGTTTCTCAGCTCAGCAACACACTTTAAAGGACAACCACGCTGCAATGTTGCTAGATCATTTCTCACATGTAAAAATCAGAGGAATTTGAGTACAGAGGAGAAACCCAAAGCCTGCAACAACCTGTCCACGCTTTTCCTATTAACTCTGCATTTTAAACACGGAAACTGTTTCTGGTCTGCCTCCAGCAGCCTGGGCTATTTTACACCGTTTCATGATGAAAAATCGAAACACAAGGAATTATCCATGGCAGTTAAGTGGGGAAAAAAAACCAACACCAAAAACTGAAGAAGAGAAGAAGAGAGGGAGAGACAGAAGGAAGAGATAAAATGCTTTCAGCTTGTGCATGTCACCATTGTCCCGCACAGGGCAGTGCAAGGAGATCTTCCTGAGAGAAGGATACATTGGTCCATGGATCACCACAATCTCAGAGAGGTGATTCTGCCCCTCTGCTCTGCTCTGGTGAGACCCCACCTGGAGTACTGTGTCCAGCTCTGGAACCCTCAGCACGAGAAGGACATGGACCTGTTGGAGCGGGGCCAGAGGTGGCCATGGAGATGCTGGGAGGGCTGGAGCCCTCTGCTGTGAGGACAGCTCTCTCAGAGCTGGGGGTGTTCAGCCTGGAGAAGAGAAGGCTCCGGGGAGACCTTAGAGCCCCTGCCAGTCCCTGAAGGGGGCCTACAGGAAAGCTGGGGAGGGGCTGCTTGCAAGGGCACGGAGCTATAGGACGAGGGGCAATGGTTTAAACTAGAGCAGGGTAGGTTTAGATTAGACATTAGGAAGAAGCTCTTTACAACGAGGGTGGTGAGGCACTGGCCCAGGTTGCCCAGAGAGGGGGTGGAGGCCCCACCCCTGGAGACATTCAAGGCCAGCCTGGATGAGGCTCTGAGCAACCTGATCTAGTTGAAGATGTCCCTGCTGACTGCAGGGGGGTTGGACTAGGTGGCCTTTAGAGGTCCCTTCCAACCCAACACATGCTATGATTCTGTGATTCTATAAGACAGTGTACTGACACCATCCCTTGATGTCACGCAGTTCTGTTGCTGTCATTTATTCCCTCTCCAAAGGGGATCACAGCAAGCGTGCGTATGCCTCGCTGGACGGGGCGACACCTGAGCAGCACAACTTCTGCACACAAAGGAGAAGAAACCAATAAACCTGCAGAACCCCACTGCAACCATGGGGCTGCCCAAAGCGAGATCCACCTCAGAGGAGCCACCTGGGAGAGCTGCACATCTTCAAAATCTGTTTTGCCAGGGTCACTGTGAATAGCTTACTGGGGTTTTTCCCCCCTCCCCTTCAATTCCCTGCTCCACAAAGAGCCATTGCAAAACACCTTGGGAATATACAGAATTTTAAATTGGGATTTCTTCCCCCTGTTTTTTAGTGCTCAGAAGGATGTCATAGCTGTATTTTCACTACTCCTGCTGACGCCTCACATAACGTGATAAAAGGTAACAGGTAGCTCGCTTGTAGGTCGATGAAACCAGCTCCTCTTTTGCTTGATCAAAGTATTTCCTATTTGTACTATAATAAACAATTTGACACACTGGGTTTTTTTTTTTCCCTTCTTGTGTTAGCCTGAAGTTATTTTTCCAGGGTACTGAAAACCAGCTGCTCCTCTAATTAGTACACCGAGTGCTTATTTTATTCCTCAGATAAAAGTGGCTTATGTTGTAACGAAACAGTTTGACACTTAAGTCACACATTCATCTATTTTATTGCAAAAGTCTGCTTAAAGAGTAGGCATCCCAGATAAGGCAACACATTTAATGTGCCATTTCTCTGCATTTTTATTAGCATTACTGCCAATTGGAAGGATTTACAAATAATTTCCAGTTTCCAGCACATAAATACATAAAATATTTTACTTTCCACATACTGGCAGAACATTTCAGGTCATTCCCCAGATTGCAGACAGAAATGTATGCACCTCTCACAGTCTGCAATGTTTACGTTCGTGCAATACCTAATTATGTCGAAGGATAAAGCAGATCAAGGGTATAAACTAAGCTAAAATTTCACCTCTATTTCCAGACCAAAAGCAAACAATATGTCCCTATAAGGCACAGCGCCCTGGATAGATGCCCAGCGATACTGAAGAACCTTCTCCTGGCATACAGTCACGCATCACTGCTATCAAGATGTAAGCAAAGCTTTGGCCTAATGTGAATCTCATGCTCCGAGTGATGGAACCACCACTCCTCGCCTCCCTTCCCCGAAAGAGGCATTCTTTGCACAGAAAACCCCTTTGCCTTGTGTTCTATTCTGCTACTTTCATCTCCCCCATTACAGCAATGCCATAGCATCCTGCGGTAGTTCATAAAAGGGTGTTTCTGATGATTTATACGATTTCTCTTGAGACATGGAAATATTCCAAGTATATTCCCATTTTTCTCCCTAATTCAGTTTTTTTATGCCAACTAGAATATTTCCCCCTGCGGCAGCTGGGTTCCTCTTCACCTGGGTGAAGCACGCCTTGCAGAACAGCAAAGGGACTTGGAAGAAAAGGAGGAGAAGGCGTTTGTAGGAAATGCAGTGGATACTCCAGCCTCTGATGCTTGCCTTCCTCCAGCAAGGACGGGCAAGAATTAGATACTCACTGGAAACCCCTGCATTCAGCAAAGCCGTGCTGAGCGGGCACATGTAGCTCGGCGTGTGGTCCTCCGCAGGGCTGTGGCATGTCCTCAGGACAAGGCACGGCCAAGGCTCAGGGCTTCCCATGTGCCACCACCAGCTCCCAGCACTGACCCCCTGTCACAGCATGGGAATGAAACATCTCCTGCCCCAGTGGCCCAAACTCGCCTCAGCTGTTGGGGTAAAAAAGGCCAAGTCGATGTGCAACTCTGCGCTCAGTCTCTTGGGAATATACGGCAGATGTCTCTGGGGATGGGAAGCGGGTTTTGACGCTTCTTAATACAGGATTTACTCTGAGTTTGCACTTGTCTGTGCACGGGAAAACATATCTTGTTCCGTTTATGAGCCCTAACCCATCCTGGAGTCCCATCTTCCCATTTCTTGGCTAAACTTCTCTCCCTCTTCCCCAGCCCTATGGCAGCTTTGCCATGCCCTGGCACCGACGCCCAGCAGATAAGTAACCCAAACCTCTCTCTGTTCCATGGGCTTCATGGCATGGGACAACCTGAATCCTTGCGATCCCAACAGGCCGGAGTCCCCTCCTGCCGCTCTGAGCCCTGAAGGACGTTTGGAAGCTCTTGAGCATCCTCAGCATCACCCCATGACATTCTCTGTGGGCAAACCTGGTCATTGCACCCACTTCCAAGCCATCAATGCCAGGGCTGCTGGCATCTCCCCTGTGAAGGAAGGCTGATGGTAGCACTCAAGAGCCATAGAGCAATATGACACCTGCAAAGAGTTCCTGGGCAAAATCCAAGCAGTGCAATCACCATTTTCACTTAAGTTCATGCGGCATTTTCTAACTAGCTCCATTTTGCCTTCGAATGCAATGAATTATGAAATGCACCTTCATTTCTGCTCTGACTCGGAGGCTCACTGTGTGCTCCTGAACGGCTGCACGCTGCAGCCCCGAAGCGACTGTCCTGGGGTGTCTCTGGAGTTGATCCCTGTGTCATTTACCAAGCTTGGTGAGATCCTTGGTGGCAGAAGGTGACATACAGGTGTGAAATGCTCTTGTCATATCAATTTATGCTCAGCCACAAAACCACTCCAGCATACATTGCATATTCTCCTCTTAAAACATGTTTTATCCAACCCGGCCATCCTGCTCCCACCGCTCGAATGTCTCCTCAGCCTGACCTAGACAGGGCTGAGCCTCCCTCCATAACCCTAAAGAAAACAAGGTTTGCAATGAAAACCAAATTCAGACCGGCTACGGTTGCTCATGATTTGAAGCCCATCAGTTAAATAAGCCACGGCAGATCCACCAACTCTGCCATCCTGCAACACGAATGCACTCCCAAGGTAATTCCTGATGAAAACCGTCTGTTTGCACTAGGTCTGTTCAGGCTGGTTCAGATTAAATATAAACCATTGCCAATTGTATTACCTCATTATTAGCAGACACTGGCAGCAGCCTTGTGTGGAGAAACGGACGTCTGGCTACGCTACCTGCCGTCACATCGTAATTCACGTCAGGTGCCTGGGGACGCACAGGAGGATTACTGCCTCCCTCCCAGCTTTCCTGACCATGGGGGACTCCTCCTTGAACGTGACCTTTCATCCAGCCGAGCTTCCCACCCACCTGATGCTGAGCCAAAGCCTTGGAAAAATTCGGGACCCCTCAACAGGACATACGGGACGGAGGGTATGGCTGTCCCTGGGCGCGCAGGGCATGACCGACATCCCCAGGAGCTCGCTGGGTTCAAGCCCTGCTACCGAATGATGCTCACACACAGAGGGAGAGGAAGCTATTGCTGGTTCTCGCTACGTATTTCAAGTTAAATCCCAGAAAAAAAATTAAGACAATCCATCAGAGGAAAAGTAGCCATAAGCCATATAATATTAATTCAAGCCATATAGCATTAATTCAATTTGCAGGCAAGGTAAATCTTTCACATAATATCCCCCTATATGCTCAGTGCCTAAGGAATTTCCCATTACCCTGTCTTTTTTTAATGTATGGCCCATTTGACCTTCACATAGCAGACTTGTGTCCAGCCCCCGCTCAAAATACCGCAACAACAGGCAGCTGAGACCTAAGAGCAAAAAAAACCCAGCGCAACCGACTGTATCTTTGGAGCTGTTGGAACCGTTGAGCTGGAAGAACTGGAGAGTCGCCTCCCATCTCCGCAGAAAACACACCGAGCTTTCTGAAAGATCTCAAATGGGAATTTAACACCTTCCATCTGCAGCCCATTACTCTACATTTTAACTCCACCTCTCCGGTTACAGGTCCCTGCACACTAGGAGTGTATACAAAAGAGTGCCAAAGTCTCAAGTCTGCGAGACCGAGAGTCAGGGAATAACTGGAGATGAATCAGAACTGGGAGCCAAGTCCACAGCACTCTTTTTCCAAAGAAGCGCAGAGTTTCGGTAAAAGACCCCATGAATTGGCACCATGCTGAGTCTGGCCTTTGCAAAATCTAAAGAGAAACCACCTGGTCTGCTAGGAAAGGCCGTAACAAGGTGCAAACAATAATTTCTGGAGAAAGTGCTTTTAAAAGCGATGGATTGGTTTGGGTTTTTTTTTTCCTTTTCTTTTAGGAATGAGATCATTTCAACAACTGATCTTCTCTATCCGCCAGGTTTTGCATTACTTTGTCTCCCTGCTCTAGGGGAGATGCTGGACACCCTCGAGCAGGCTGAGACCCTCTTCCCCACTTCCCCTGGCCTGATGAATATCGCTGTACTGTGCAGCTCATGGGGGCATTCCACTCGGATGGCCCCAGGGAGGCAGGAGAGCTTGATTCCTGCCTCCACCATCTCCCGTGGGCTCTGCTCTCAGCAGTCTCCCCGAGGATGCTGGCGTCCTGTCCCCTTGCCAAGCATCCCCCTTCAGAGCAGGGCTGCGTCCAGCACTCTGCTTTGGCATCGGTTCGTCTATACTTTGCACAGTGTTTCCACCCCTGTCTGCAGAAGGGAGGGAGAAGTTTGGATCCACATCCCAGCTTCCCTGCACTCTTCAGGCATCAGGAAAGTCTCCCTTCTTGCTCTGACCAAGGACATTTTAAAGGCAGCCCGCTCGTTGTGATCAGCTCTGATTGTAGCTTTGTAGCAGTTAAAAAGTCCCCCCTGGCTCCAGCATCCTGATGCTGCATTTCTCTCTTCCCGTTAATGGTGGGTTCTGTTTCTTTTATTACCTCTTAGTAATCGTTTGACGAGCTCTCACAGCAGGACTTTGCTCAAAATTATTCCACCTTTCTAAACTTCTTCAAAAACCATCAACGCTTCATTACGACACAGCACAGCTCCCATCCACAGCATCTTTTACTTGCAAGGAGCGGTGAGGCCACAGGACCGGGCAGCTCTGCTTGGTCGGGCGCTCAGGTCATCTCCCAGTAAGCATTATGGGGCCAGATGCTGCCCAGGAATGCAAAGAGAAAGGTAAAACAGCCTTGCGAAAGACTGTTAGCAACTTTGCAGAGAAAGGTTGCAAGAGCTGGTCTGTCTTCACACCGCTGTACCAGCTGGGCAAATAAGAGCTATCCCTTGCGTGGGTCGCCTGATGGGCAGGTTTATCTATGGGAGGTTGATGGTTTACGGCCACAGAATCACAGGAGATCACCCAGTCCAACCCCCTGCCAGAGCAGGGGCACCCACAGCAGGTGGCACAGGAACGCGTCCAGGTGGGTTTGGAATGTCTCCAGAGACGGAGACTCCACCACCTCTCTGGGCAGCCTGTGCCAGGGCTCTGCCACCCTCACAGGAAAGAAGGTCCTCCTCATCTTGAGAAGGAACTTCCTATGCTCAAGTTTGTGCCCGTTACCTCTTGTCCTGTCGTTGGCCACCACTGAAAAGAGCCTGGCCCCATCCTCCTGACACCCACCCTTTCAGTATTTACAAGCGTTGATAAGGTCCCCCCTCAGTTGTCTTTTTCCCAGACTGAAGAGACCCAAATCCCTCAGCCTTTCTTCCCAAGAGAGGTGTTCCAGTCCCCGCATCATCTTGGTAGCCCTTTGCTGTCCCCTCTCCAGCAGTTCCCTGTCCTTCTTGAACCGGGGAGCCCAGAACTGGACACAGCGCTCCAGATGTGGCCTCCCCAGGGCAGAGCAGAGGGGGAGGATGACCTCCCTCCACCTGCTGGCCACGCTCTTCTTGATGCCCCCCAGGATGCCATTGGCCTTCTTGGCCACAAGGGCACATTGCTGTCCTCTCCTTGCTGTGGTGAAAGGCAACACACACAGCTTCCTCTCCAGACCTTCCTTGGTGACCGCAAATTATTTGAGCTAAAAAACATGGGCCGCAATGCATTGGGAAAGCCCCTCTCCACCAGTAACAGAGAAGAACAACAGTGAGGACTTACCATCCATGTCAAGGCGTTGCATGATAATCGCCAGCTCCACCTCACTGGGCATGTATCCCAAGGAACGCATTGCCATGCCCAGCTCCTGCTTGGATATAAAGCCATTCCCATCCCTGTCCAGCACCCGGAAAGCTTCACGGATTTCTGTGAAGGAAAAGGAAGAAGAGGAGAGTTATTACGGTGGAGGGACTCACATGGACTGAGCCTCCGGAAAAGTCACTTCTTGTCAAGGAGCCCAGGGCAGGACCTGAGTGCTCTTCTCCGTGCCTCAGTTTCCCCAGCCCCTGGGAACAGCGACGCTGCTCCTCTATACAAGGTGACTTCAACACAAAAGTGCTTACCCGACAGCCAGTGACTATTCCAGCACTAAACCATCTCGCTCCCAGAATTAATTCAAACGGCACCAGCGAGGAACACTGCTGCAAAGAGACTTGGTCGGATGGAAAAGCATGGTCAACGCATCTGAACTCGAGACACGGAAGCAGCACGGATTGCCTTTTCTAATGTTAATTATGTATATTTGATCATTTCAAGGCAATGTAATCATGACACGTTCACACACACACGTGTGTGCACTCAGGCATGCATACCTCTGCACGCACATAGATACAACTGCATCCACACTCAGAATGCCTATTTTCTGGGCTAAAAATCCTGTGCAAAATGATTTATTCATTACACATTGTTCTCCATGTCTTTCTGCAGTGTCTGCCCTGGACCGCTGTGGGTGAACCATCCCGATCTAGAGTAAAACCTCCCAACTTAGGGCAGCACAGCGAATCCCCGCCCCAGAACCTTCCCCAGCAGCCCTTCCCCAAGCCCCTCGGTAACGGCGCGAGGCAGAACCACTTCATGTCACACGGGCAGAGCAAAATCCGTTCTTTCCCCAACAAAACTACGAGAACAGGCAGAGCTGGGCGCCGGCTGCCTCCCCTGCGGGTCCGGAGCTCGGCAGCCAAAGCGTGGATGCGCACGTTCTCCCTTCTCTGATAAATGCGGATGTACATCTTTTAAACCATACCCAGGCAATTTCCATCTCTCCCTCCTCTTCATAGCTCTTCTCTAATTTAGAACTGGTGTACAGCCTCAGATCAATAAAAATGCTGACGGCATGAAAGGAATCGCCTCCATCATTCTTCCTCAGCCTGGCCCAGCGTCTGACATCTGACTTTGTTTTGCTTTTTAAACCTGGCGTATCCCTCTCCCGCCTCTACCACCCACTCTCGGCCGGGTCAGCACCCCGCAGGACCCCCAGCACCCGCCGCCTCGATGGCTCTGCACCTTCCCCGCTCCTCACGGATCTCTCAACGTGACGCCCCACCACCAAACTCCCCAGATCTGATTCCTCCAAATGCCAAACAGAGAAACCGGGACATTTCAGCCGGCTGGGAGCCTGTTTACTTGAAAGGGTTTGGTTGGAGGTGGGGAGAGAAAGAGGCGCCGATTTCTTAATTTTGGTTTAAACGCTCTTTGCCCCATGCTGTGGAGAGGAAAACTCAGGAGGCTTTATCATATCTCTTTTGGGAATGAGGATATATGAAAAACCAGCGTGCTGGGGTCCGCTGCAACTTTGCTCAGAGGAGTTTAATCTTCATGTGAAAGGATTTCATTGGAGATGTGGGAGGGAAAACTCAGTTTTTTGGGGGAAAAAACCCTAACTAATTAAAAAATACTCTATTTTCTATCAGGAAAAAGTCTGTCCAGCCCTGGGTAGTTGAAGCATTAAGCCTCAGATGAGCAAACATCCTCGGTCCTGCCGTGGGCTGCCAGGATATGGGTTGCCTCTCCCTCTGCTCCCAGGGGTGAGGGAGGCACCGGTCCCTGCAGCGCGGCCACGGGAAAGATGGTCCTCGCTTCTCTGGGGAAAAAGCCGGGAGCATCATAACCCACCAGGAAAGGGTTTCAGTGACATCTTTGCTAACAGGTTATTTAAAGCTTTACAATTCAAAGGCTGCTTCTAAATCGCCTCACACCAAAGTTCGCCACCTCCCTTGACAACACCAGCGCGTTAGCGAAGTCTGCTCCAATCTCCGTGTGCCGCTCTCCGCCGCGCGTAATACCCTGGTGATGTGCCGGGGCCAGGGCACCTCCGCGACCCACGGCTTCATCTGCACAACAACTGTGGTTATCTTAATGAGATATGGTCAATTTTTAATCCAGCCAAAGAGCCCGCTGACGCAAAAAGGGAAGATCCTATTAATTCCAATTAATATTGGGTCAGATCTGCAATATCGACACTTTGGGCTCAGCTATGCATCAACTGCGGCTTCTTTAAACTTAAATGCTTCACCTTGTCCCCCTGCCAGCCCAAGCTGCTGTAAGCTCGGTGACACGAGAAGACAGTGAGGCTGTTCAAAGCAAGCCCGGCTGGAAGTATCGGTACATAAAGCAATGAGCCTTTGGAGTAGGAACGAATCCCATTAGACGCCGCCAGCTGTAGTGAAATCTATTTTCATATGCTGTGCTGAAAGCTAAAGTGCAGTAAATATTACATCGAAATCAATTAATTTTAAAATAAACTTTTGACAGCTGAAGACGAAAAGAACTAAAAATATTGCAGGGAGCTGAGAAAGTATTTTAGAAAATAAAATAACAGTCTACCTTCAGAAAAGTTTACACGCGACGTAGACTGATCCAAGTTACATGAATAAATTGCGCCTGTACAGGGGCTCCGCTGTGGGATACCTGAATGCCAAGGTCTGGTGAGCATCCTCTCCAGACAAACTGGTTTCAGAAGGTGCGTTTAACAGCACCGCAACCTTTGAGCCTCGATCAGAGGAGAAAACCCCAGACGTTTGGGGTCCAGCTCTGTTCCACACCTCTCAGAAACCTGAACTTTTGACCAAGCCAGAAACATCCTTCACACATCAACTCCTGACCCCAAACAGAGCTTTTTTCGCTCATCGCTCTATAAATACCACTTATGCAGAGGTATATTTGAAGAGCTATTTATAGGTTGAACACACTGTACACGAAGCAGCTCTGACCTCAGTCGGTGCCTCCTCTTTATCTTTCCATGTAACACCACCTCCTTATCAGCTTTTCGTTATAGTGATCCCTTCCCCTCCGACGTACTCGTGGGTGCTGCCCTGCGCAGCACAGGGCTGAGCATCCTCCCCGAACGCAGCCCCACCAGCTCTTCCCGACGGCTCTGCCAAAGAGCTGGTCCCAAAGAGTGGTCCGTGAACACGTGGCACCCTGGCTGGCCCTCACCTTTATTTCCAGCTGTTAAATTTCATTAGCCAAAGCTAAAAATACATCAGCACTTTCCCCATATGACTTTCCCAAAGAAGTCGCCATGGCAACTGATGCTCCTGGCTCAGAACTGGGAGCGGATGTGGTCCATGGAGTAAATCTCTCAACAAAGACATGGCCAGGGCTTGGGAGAAACTTTGAGACCTCTTCCATTTCGGCTGGAAGCTGCTCTGCATAGGGATGCTTTACCGAAGAAAAGAAGAGCCCTGTTTTGTCTTTAAAAGGGGAGTTTTGGTTAAGGCAACGAGGGGCAGCGGGTGCCAAAGCGATGCTGCCCCAGCAGCTGCCATTCCCCTTGCCCAGCCTGGCTGGCAGCAGCCCTCCACACCAAAAAACGCACATCTATTCGGATTACATCTCCCTTGGGGCATTTGCAAATATTAATATTTATTTTCCTTTCCACTGTATACTATCTTCTGCTTGCTCTCGGATATAGGAAGGTGACGCAGAATTATATTGAGTATAAAAGGGAAAAAAAGAAGAGGAAACTACAGAAAGATTTAGAGAACAGAAAGTAGCCCATTTTGCTGGTGATGGCACTGACCTGAACCTCAGGAAATGTCACTTCTTCTCAAGGAGCCCAGGGTAGGACCTGAGTGCTCTTCTCCATGCCTCAGTTTCCCCAGCCCCTGGGAACAGCGACGCTGCTCCTCTATACAAGGTGACTTCAACACAAAAGTGCTTACCCGACAGCCAGTGACTATTCCAGCACTAAACCATCTCGCTCCCAGAATTAATTCAAACGGCACCAGTGAGGAACGCTGCTGCAAAGAGACTGGGCCAGACGGACTGTACATGATGCTTAGTGCTGACCGGCGTTCAGGTGAACGAGGGGAGAGAAGGGATCAGCACCCTAACTAACATCTCGGTTAATGACCTCAAAGAGGGAGCAGCCACAACATTAATTAAATTCCCAAATAATGCAAGGCTGGAAAGAGTTGCCAGGACAAGTAGTCCAGCGAGAAGGAACGAGCGCTGTGCGAGCGGGCCAAGGTTTCGGAGCAGAAGCTGAGAGCCAGCAGGGCTGAGGCCGCGAGCTGGGTCCAGAGACGTGTTTCTCGGGGAAGTTTAGCTCAGTGTTTTTCCCCAGGTGAGGATTTATGTTCCACGGGAGCTGAGAGCGCAGCACTCATTTCTCAGAGTTATTTGAGCATTCAAAAGCTGCGTGGGGGGGCTTGCTTTTAATTCATTCCCCTCTTTCCTCAACTGAACAGCTGCACCTTCCAGCTTCCCTATTCTGGAGCACACGGCCGTCCAGTTACCCCCACGCTCCTCTGGGGAGGGACAAGGGAAGAATCAGGGAAAAGGATGATTTTTTATTTTAATTACCTTTCTGAAGGGCACAAAGCAAGACCACTGTCAGAGTCGGACCCAACCTAGAAGTCATTAACTCTCTCCATCTGCACCCAGAAAGATGCAAAGACCAGGTCCTCCCCCACCCGCTCCAGCCCTTCCCTCCAAAACTCCTCTCCCTCCGCACCCCCGGCTGCCCGGCACCCGCGTCCCTTCCCCGGCTCGTCCCCCCTCCAAGTTGAGGAGCAGGTTTCTTTACAGATGATTTTCCCCTCTGATTGGTAACTAGAGGCAACCATCATTATTTCTTGTTTTGCTTCCTGAATGAGAATGAATCACGATTCTCCGGGAAATAAATCCATCCTGAGCCATCGGTGTCCACCAGCCACCCTCGGGCGCCGCAGATGGTTGCGGGTTATTTCACTGGGTATAAATACCACCATAATAAATGGTGTAATTACACTGTAACTACCACACCCTAAGCGCAGCGCAATTACCATCAGAGCCCTATATGGTTATTTTCATTAGGATGATAAGAGAAGAAATACCACCACCCCAAATCTTGCAAGTCATCTCATTCACTTAATTGCAGTTTTGGGCACCAAAGTACAAACTGAATGATCTAAAAGCTGCAAATAGCACGTCCTTGGGTGAACCGTTAAGCGAGTCTTGTAACTACTATGTCTGTTTAAAAAAAATGGAAATTTCCATCCCTCCATCTGCTATTCTTACGCTTGTTTTTTTTTTTTTTTGCTGCAAATTGCAACAAAGCGTCAAAGTATCTACATTTTTCATGCAACGGCAACGCCTCTCCCCCCTTCTCCCCCCACCCCCCCAACATATTCCGATTGAAAGTGTCAAAATATTTCACTTAGTTATTCTCAATCGCAGCAAAACAGTTCTGCGTCCCCAGACCAAACTCCTTCCCTGCAACCCGGAGCCCCGTCGACCTGAGCAGCGGCAGCGTCTTGCCAAGGTTCGGGCATCAAGTCCCGCCAGCGTCACCAAAAACACACAGTGGGAAATGGGGCACGAACATCCGGATTCAACAGCGGCCTCGGCGCTAGGGCAGCTCAGAGAGACGGTTTTGCCGACGGGGCGAAGCAAACCGGTGCGAGTCAGCTTGACGGAGTATCTCAGCTCAGAGAGGTCTGCCTCAAAACGAAGTGCCTCCTCTTGTTTTTTCTTAGAGGGACTTTTTAATGCATAATTTGGCAGCGTTTTTTTTTTTTTTTTTTGCCTTCCCTGGGAAAAAATGATTTGTGGAAACGACATTTCCTGTGGTCACGTTCCCAAACACATTTAACACTTGCCAAGCAACCTGCGGGAACACACCATTACCATATAAATGCACAACATACAGGCTGGCTGCTGCTACCGGACACTCTCTTAAATGGAAGCTTTTAGTGCAAGCAACAGGAGCAGGACTGGGAATACTGGAGGACACTTACTCGGAGGGCTGTCATGGAAGTAGCACTCTGATGCCTTCGCACAAGGCTGCTCCGTGGATGTGGCTGCATCCCCTCTGCGGGGGACCACACGGGCCCTGCAGCGTCGCACGGAGCCCGCAGGGGAGCGCGGTGCCGAAAGCCAGCTGTCAGAAGAATTTGGCAAAATAACAACTTCCACTCTTCCCTATAAATTTCCCAACCGTGGCCAGAATTTCATCCAGGAGACAAGCAGGGCTCCCCTTCAGCTCCTCCCGACGCCAACACAAGGATGCGTGGGGTTGGAGATGCCATGCTGTGGCCCTCACCATTAAATGATGAAGAATAATCAAGTTTCCGGCGCCTGAGAAAGGTACAGGCTGGTCCTGAGGAGTGAGGGATGAACTCAGGATGAAAGAAGCGAGGAGGAGGCCGGAGAGGACGCAAACGGCCAGGCTGTCAGGCGAGAGGAGAGCAGGGCTCGGCTCGTGGAGGTGCTTTGATTTCTATGGGCGATGCACATGGAGGGGACATCCCAGGGACAAAGAAAAGCTATTTCAGGTGAAGAACAATATTGGTCTAAGAAGTAATGGATACGAGCAAATCCAGCCTGACAATTAGAAGAAAGTTTCAGAGGTGAGCAATGACTGCAGAATTTCAAAATGGGGCTTCACCCATTCTGGGCAGCTTTGGTTTCTGTGACCAAGTCACCACTACCAGTAGGAACCAGCTTCCGGGACCTCTTCCAGCCCATGCCCTTACTCCTCAGCATGCTCAAAAAATTTTTACTCCAAGTATATCAGTGCACACTGCAGCAGTCAGCATAAACCCAAAGTGATTTCACATTAATTCTTACATCAGGGATCATGTGCTGAGGTGTATCCTCTGCCGACCCCTGCTTGAAAACTTTGCTCAGATCTCTCGTTCTCCTGATGTACTGCCACATCCCTGGCTCTGTGGTTCCACTCTCTCAACCAAACGGCTCGTAACATGGGTCTTTTTGTGAGCATCCACAATCAAACAAGTCATTAGCACTAGCAGCATTCGGATGGGTGTTGGCGGCACATGTCTCATTTCTATCCATTGCATGGAAAGCACATTTTTAAAGGTCTCAGCATTTTCTGCAAGACTCCACTGCCTAGCACCGTCCTGCAGGAGATGGATGTGGAGCCAGCACTGCACCTCCTGCCATTCCCAGGGGGGCATTTTGGTCTCCTGGTACAACCCATGGGACTCTGTGTGCCCGCAGGCACGTTGGGTGGGAAATTCCATGCAACCATCAGGAGACACCCTTCTTTTGACGTGTTCCACACACAAAACTCCGCAGCTAAGAGAAAGGAGAGGGCTATGTACCTCCAAACACACAAATTGGGGCAAAATATGTAAATTCAGAGAGTTCTGCAAGACCTGCACAGTCTCCTCTTGTGCTTCTTCTCCTGTCATGGATCATTGAGCTGCTGGAAGACACCTTGCAAACACCCCAGAGGCCCACATCTGTTTATCTCAGGCAGCTGCAGCTCGGCCACTGCACGCTGGTGGTGAAGGCCACTTCTGCCCTTGCTTGGACCCTGTGCTGGTTGGGCTTACGGTCCTCTCCAGCTCTGGTCTCTGTGATGGGACTAAGGTGGGCAGTCAGACTCGGGGCTTTTGTGAGGCTTTCTGGAAGTGTTGTAACTCAGGATGTTCGAGGTAGGGTAAATATTCATTACTCATTCATGATGGAAAAGAAAAAGAAATAAGGAAAGAGAAAAAGAAATAGAGACAGAAGAAAAGGAAAAGGAAAAAAGGAAAAGGAAAAAAAGGGAAAAAAGGAAAAAAGTAAAAAAAGGAAAAGGGGAAAAATGGAAAAAAGGGAAAACATAAAAAAGAAACAGAAACTCCTAATAATGAAAGATCACCACTACGAAAGAAGATAAATTTAAATGCATGCTACAACTTTTGTTTACAAGTTAAGAATCTGCTACTTAAAAGGTGAATAAGGAGAGAACAGATTTCCACTCTTTTCTGAAGAAACCTCAGTGCCCTCTTTCACTAGTTCTTCTTACTAGGAAACAATCTTTATCCTTCTCTCGTCCTTTACATGTAGCAGGCACGAAACATAGAATCATAGAATCATAGAATTGTTAGGGTTGGAAGGGACCTTAAAGATCATCTAGTTCCAACCCCCCTGCCATGGGCACGGACACCTCCCACTACATCAGGTTGCTCAGAGCCCCATCCAGCCTGGCCTTAAAAACTTCCAGGGATGGGGCTTCCACCACCTCTCTGGGCAACCTGTTCCAGTGTCTCACCACCCTCATGGTGAAGAACTTCTTCCTAACGTCCAGTCTGAATCAACCCATCTCTAGCTTTAATCCATTCCCTCTGGTCCTACCATTACCCGACATCCTAAAAAGTCCCTCACCAGCTTTCTTGTAGGCCCCCTTAAGATCCTGGTAGGCCACTATAAGGTCTCTTCGGGGCCTTCTTTTCTCCAGACTGAACAACCCCAACTCTCTCAGCCTGTCCTCATAGCAGAGGTGCTCCAGCCCTCTGATCATCCTCGTGGCCCTTCTCAGGACATGTTCCAGCACGTCCATATCTTGTAGTACGGGCTCCAGAACTGGACGCAGTACTCCACGTGGGGTCTCATGAGAGTGGAGTAGAGGGGGACATCTTCCCTCCCATGACACTACACCACTTCAGAGAACCTCCTGCTCAGTACGTATTCTCCTGGGAACAGTTGAGCCACGAAGAGAATTGTTTAACTTCACAACATTTTTTTTTAAGCTGCCTAGACATAAACCTGTAATATCTGGGAGCTGCTGATTTAGTTTATTGACATCAATACTCCATTCATCATCAGAAGTGAAACGTTTGCTGGACATAAATAGGTAATGAGCTTAAGCTCCTACCCTGGAGCATCTCGGAGAGCGAGAGTGATTTGATTCAAGATTTCTTAGGGAGGACTCACATTAACGTTGAAGAGATAATGGCTGCCCATCTTTTCTCTTTTTTTTTTTAATATGTATAATTTGCATCCTGTACTGATTTACTGCTAGAACAGTCTTCATACATTTCTTACCAAAATGAGAGTTTTAGTCTGCAGACTTGCCTGGCAATAACTGTGTAGGAAATATAACCTCTCCCATCATTTGGAGCTCTTTCCCTAGACTTTGCAAAGATGGCTTAATTAGACTTTGAGCACTCTCTGTTGGAAATTTACTTCCCAATATTCAAACCTGCCATTTAGAAGAATGTCCTCGAAACAGCTATGCAGAGACCCATTTGTTACAAGCGTCTCAAGCATACAGAGAGCTGGCTCTGACAAAGATGATAAGTTGGCATCCTTCTTCCCACGGCAAAACGACCCTCCGGTCAGGACAGGCAGCGTCTGCGGCAAATTTCACTGGAGTTCGATAGCTTTCCCAGTCCCTCTGCCTTTAATTAACTTCCACATGGCTACCCAGTGGCACGTTAAACCCAGCTTAGTATGTCCCTACTATGGTTATAGTGAGGACCAGTGAAGCATCTCGGTCCCTGGCTCAGGACTTATGGGATGAGCCCACACACCTGTAAGGCCCCGGCGAGACATTGCTCGTTCCTCCTCCACCGACTCCTCCAGGTGGGATGGGAGCAGTACCTTCAGCATCCCCTCATTCCCTTTCCAATCAGCACTTTTATCACCTGGTCCATAGATTTATTCCCACTAATTGCCTCTCCAGTATCACCACCAAAGGTGAGAAACGGAAGGAAGGACCCTTGGAAGGACCACACTAGACCTATGATTTAATGCTTTTCAGTTCAAAGCTGCCTGTTCCTGTGCATTTTCTGTTCCCAAGTCCCAAAATCTACTCGATCCTGAAAAAAAAGACAGTTTTTCTCCTTAAAATCAGTGACTGTAACACATAAGTTGCTTCACTGAGAGCGTATCTTGTGAAGAGGAGCTCAGCAGAACAAATCTGACTTGGACGCACCCTCTCCAGCTCTTCCTCTTCACCATTTCAAGGCTCAGGAATATGAGCTTTGTCCTACAAAACAAAAATCCTGTCTCAAAAGGAAGAAAAATGCAGAGCTAGCTCCATTTTGAAATGAAACTTTCTGGGAAGCACTCAATAACTCCAGAAATGTCATCTTGGTCTAAGTGCCAGAAATCACAATTTCTGCTATTTACTCAGAGAAACCCAAACTCTAATGCAGGGAAATTAATTCTTATTTTCCCTTTGCTTTGGGCCAGTTTTTCCCCTTATTTTCACTTTCAGTTGCACAGTAAAAATGGGTACCTCTTTATCTTCTTCGGCTGACAATCACTATAGTCTCCAAACTCTGCTGAGCACTTTTACCTCAAGGTGGTCTTCGTATACCCACAAATCCCGGAGAAACCAGTAACAGCCTGCCAGAAGAGCCGGGCTGTGCACCTCACTCCGCATTACCTGAACCCTGCAGCACCAATGCTCCACCGCCTCTGTCGACACCTATGAATTACTGGAAATTCCCTTAGTTTCCCAAACAGACTCAAAATCACCGTCAGATAAGGATGACCGCTTTGAAAAACTGACAATACCAAAGGTTGGAAGCTCTCAGTGATGCAGACAGATGGGAGAGCTCATGCCAGGAGAAGGGAAAAGAACGGCGGCAGGGAGGAGGGACGGAGGTAGGAGGGATGGAGGCAGGAGGGACGGAGGCAGGAGGGACGGAGGCAGGAGGGACGGAGGCAGGAGGGATGCAGGCAGGAGAGATGCAGGCAGGAGGGACGGAGGCAGGAGGGATGGAGGCAGGAGGGATGCAGTGGAGGCACTGCCTGAAACGTGAGCTCTGCCGGGTGGTAAATTACAATCCTGCACTTGGTTGGGTTTTGGGCAGCTCGGCTGCGCATTGCCTCTTCCTCAGCCTTACGGCAGCTGTCATCACACCACAACGGACCAAAAGGGTTAATTTCAAATATTCCGGCTGCAAGAAAGGTGAGCAAAATATTGCAATAATCTGCCCTTTGGTTTGCTTTCCTTTCCGTGGCTTTGCAGTGTAACGAAACCAAAGCTCATCTATCATTCCTCTTCAGGAATTGTTTCCAGAAAAGGCTTCACCGCAGTGAAGTCCCAATATTTCATGGCCATGTTATTTAATATTTTAAAAAGTGAAATCGTAAATTCAAAACGAAATATTGCGGCATTACTGAAATGAAGCTCTTCTATTATTTTCAGTTGAAAAGGCCATTGTCAACAGGGAATGTAATCAAATCTGCATTTTTCTGATGGAAAATGTTTCCACCGGAAGAATTACAATCAGCTTGAGCTCCCCAGCTCCCTCCATACTTTTTGGTCCAAGTTTATTGCTTTACAAAGTATAACAGCAATTTGAGAAACCTTTTCCCAACGTGACTGCAAGGCGTCGTTGGAACATACTCGTTTAGGGACGGGAAGCACCAGAACACACCACAGCAACGCTTTCAGCCCGTATGCAAAACTGATATAACTTCAATATTTGTCTTAGCAATTCCAACGTATTTCCGTATGCAGATAG
Source organism: Stercorarius parasiticus (assembly GCA_013396915.1). NCBI lineage: Eukaryota > Metazoa > Chordata > Aves > Charadriiformes > Stercorariidae > Stercorarius > Stercorarius parasiticus. The sequence goes on along the minus strand of VWZL01001504.1, from coordinate 138,882 downwards.
CAGGAAACTCATTGCAAATCATGACAAAAAAATCTGAGTTTTGCCCTGGAGCTACATTAGCTGAGATTTTCCTTCTCTCTGGAGAAGGAAAGATGTTATAGATGTTATACATCTATAACACCAGAAGTTACTCTGATCCTGTATTAAGCTCTATTGGAGGGGAATGGAATTGCTGTGGTCTTTATCTCTGGGCAGCACCCAGCCACACGTCCTGGCATATGGGACATCTTCTAATATTCTGCATTTGCCAGCCCCAACCTGTTGTCTCGCTGAGGGTATTGTCCTAGACCAGGGCTCCCAGGCCATAGGGGCAGCTCTGCCTACACAGGCTGCCCAAAGACGCTCATCGAACAGCTGAAAATTCGCTCCTGAGCAGGTCTGCAACCCCGTGCAAAGCCAGAGGAGCCGCTGCAGGGGTCAGGGTGAGACTCAAACAAAACCTCCTTCCTCAATCCCGTCCAAAATCCCAGAGGTGCTCCTTCAACTCACGCTCTGCTGAGGTGGGTTATGGCCCAAGAGGCTGCCGCTGGGAGGAAAAAGAAAGGGTTTTTCAGAATATTCATTGCTAAGTTAACCTCAGAAAGTCTGTGTGCATCTAGACAAGCCTCCCCCGGGACGTGCTAGCTAAAGACAAGGTCACCAACCAGTCCCGGGGTTTTCCTGAAGCAAGCCGTGCCCAGCCTGATTTCCAGCCAAAGAAATCAGACAGAGGTGCCATCAAGCCAGTTTAAAACATCCACCACTGGAAATGTAAACGGATAACTGAAAGCTGCTCACTGATATGAACAAATTAACTCTAGTGATCTGGAGACCTACATTTCTGAAGGAGACTAAGTGAAGCACGTCAGGTCTCTGAGATATGGAAGGACCTGCTCAGGATCCTCATGATGTGAAAGGTTTCACCTGCAAATCCAGAGAGAGCTTTTACTCATAAAGTGCTTGATAGCAGGTGCAGGAGGAACTTTTCTGGTTTCCTTTTTAACTTATCTTCTGCAGAAAACAGGAAAAATGCTGTATTAAAAACCTTGCATCTCCCAAACATTCCAGGAGAGCGATTGAAATATTTGCCTTTCTTTCCTGTTTGGTTATTTGAATGAAACTGCAGTTTCTACATATCAAAGGCACATAAAAATAAAGCATTCCTAAGAATAAATATCCGTGCTTTTTCTGTGCTGTGTACCTGAAAGCAGTCCTTGAGAATTCAATTGTAATATATTTGTTGGAGGCAGGCACAGACAATCCGGCTTAAAAGGTATTTCTTTACTCACAAGCTTTAAAGACATTTTAAATAATGTTGAAGAATGTATTTATTTCAATTTGCTACCTTTCAATAGCTTTTTTTTTTTCCTTTTTTTTCCTGTCCCAAAAATAGGAATGAGTTTGGCAACTCCTTCTCTGGTGAAATGAAGAGAAACATTGCTGGGATGGTGGAAGAGAAATGAGATTTGGGTCCTTTGCTAGTACTGACTGCTTGGACTGGGACACCAAAAAAGACAACCTTACTATTTTACTCCTTGCAGATCACCAGATCCATTTGGATGAGGACAGCAGTTGGCGGAGTAACCTTGCTCTGGTTCTCCAAGGTTTTAACACTCTCTGAAGCCATTCACAGTGGGGTAGATGAATGTTCAGTCCTCCCCAGGTCATGTTTCTTTACTAACCAAATCCTGAGAGCACCGGAGGAGCCCCTCTACGGCACATAAAATGTAAGACAAGGGGAACCTGAAGGTTTCTGCCTCTGGTTCAAGATGAAGCTGGTTCTCTCCTCCTAGGGATGAGCTCTGGGGAAAACACACCGAAATTCACACACCAGACGCAAGAGCGATGGTCCCAGGCCATATCCAGGTCTTCCCACCTCCCCACCCCGCCTCAGTGGTGCCCATATGATGGTGAAGTTGGCAGCTCGCTCCCTCCATAGAGCCTGCTCGAAGCCTTGAGGTATTTAAGTTTTCAGGAAGTCAATGCCAACAGGCAATAAAGTCCCAGTAAGTGTTTGCCTCCTCTGGCTGGTGCAGTGAAACGCATTTAAAAAATTGCATCTTTTAGGGCTAAAACATTCATTTTACACTGCAGAGCAGGCTCCATGTCTGGTGCAGGACGATGGACTGTCTGCCAGGGATCCAAATTTCCCCAGACACTTTGATTATTCAACTGAGGCAGTCTCTCCCGGCTTCTCTCTCCATTTTCATGAAAATATACCGTGCTTTTTCCAGCCAGTGCCCACTGGAGAGCAAGTGGTGTAGTCAGGCTCCTCCTCCTGGAAGGCTGGCATTTTGGTACCCATGACCAAAAATCCAGCTCTCAAAAATCCTACAGCTGTCAGGTTTTACCCACTGTACACACCATGGGGGGCATCCTATGTTTGGGTGAGGACACCAGAATTTCCAGAAAAGGCTGAATGAGTTGAGAAACAGCCTTTATTTTCCAACTTTAGGAGTAAACTCAGCACCCCACTGTATTTCTGGCTCACCCCACTCTTCTTTAGGGCAATCAGTCTCTGCACCGAATGCTAAAACTGCACACCCCTGACAGAAGCACCTGGAGGCTTGGAGACATCATCATCTCCTTTTGGCCACAACTCTTCCGCCGCTGGCCTTCAGCCAGCCTACAGGACACCATCCATTAGACCACAAGCGGTCTGGGGAGCACAGCTCCTCATTTCTTGCTGTTACTAATACGTTGCTTTGCCATGAATTAAATCTTTCAGCCATTTAATAGGATACAGGAAGAACATCACCAAAAAGAGGAATGAGATGTTGGTAGTAGAGAAGAGATCTTCCTTCCCTCGTCTGCAAGAGCTGCTCTCTTACCTGCCAAGGTGAGCTCACTGTCTAAGACACAGGTCCTTCAAGCCATGACGTGGCTCCTCACCACTACCTATCAGCCTGCGCTGCCTCCTTCCTGCAATGCCCACCTTCACCGATCTATGAACTGTGTCCTGTGACATACATGGAAGGAACAAAATGATAAGACACCCAAGGAGATTGCTCTGGAGAAACAAAGACTACAATGGGATTCACGTGTCATGGATCGCAGAAAATCTGCATGGAGATCAGCCACCAAAAATGAGTGACAGCAGATGCACGCAGTACACAGGACAGCACGCAGCCCTCCTCTTCCTTCCACCGCCTCTGGTGGAAATGAACCTGGTTTACACCAGTCAAACAAGAGGAGGATTTGCTCATAGCTCCCATTTCCCATGTGTTGGTTCCTATCCAAATTTATGCCAACGAGAGCTGCCTTCAGAGTTTTTTTGTTCTCGAGAACGAAACAGCAAAAGCTGAAAGTACAGTAAGTCTCTTCAGAGAGGATGGTTTAATTAGCTGGCGTGATATCAAACCTGAATGACTTCTGACATACAACTACAGTGCATCGTCTAATCTTGAGAGAACCATGTAACCTACCTTTACCATCATTTCACTCTATGTTCACTTGATACTTTAAAAATATATCCCATGTTCACTTTTCAGTGGCCATTTCTGTATCTCCTGGTCCTTGGAAGAAATTAACATTTTTAAAAATAACACAAAATCTCATAACCTGAACACATAATCAAGCGCACAGGCTGCAATTGCCTTCCAGAGTTGATATTAAAATTCAAATGTCTTCCTTCCAACTATGGAGAAGTCCAGCTTAAACTCTACTTGGGAGGAAATAATTTATCCCTTCCCATCTTTGTCTGGGAAGCAGAACAACACCTGAAGTGGGGGACCAGCCTTCCCCAGCATTGCAAGACAGATGACAAAGGCAGCTACGCCTTATCTGTGTGACTTCTGGTGGTGGCACCCTGATGAATCCCTAGGAAAGAAACTACCAGAATACAGGTTATGGCTGGAAAATCCTATGGCAGATGTTTGAGCCTCTTCTTGCTCATCCTCCCTGGATCACCCTCCTCACGCGCACGCCGGCTGCACTCCCGGAGTGCCTTCCTTTGCTGGGCTGCACCGCTGCCCTCCTCTCCTGCCCCTCGCACCCACCACGCAAGTGCAATCCTTCTCCCCCAGTGACCCGGTGCCATCTCCTCCCACCCTCCATCTTTGAGTCATTTCTAATTCATTCCCTTTCTCTCACGTCAGCCCTGCGCTGCCCATTTCGGCTCTTTCTCCAGTTCCCTCGTTCCTTCTCCTCTTATGGATGGCATGAGAGAGTCCCCAGCTGGTTCTCAGCTGTCATGCAAAGCCTCCTTGCCATTCAGGAGCACTGGCACTTCTCGAGACCAAAACGCATGAGGGATGATAAGGCATGATGAAGCCCAGACACGCCTCCCCCCCTTTCTCTGCACCCACCAATTCAGGGTGGGAATTAGGACGAGAGACGCAGCCCATGAGCAAGGTGGTAATAAAGGCTGCAGCCACACTACTCCGCGAATGCAGGGTCCGTATGGGGATGGGAGAGCAAATTTCCCAGGAAGGTAAACAAGTGACTGTCCTCTCTGAGTCACTGCGGAGCCTGGTGGGTGTTTCTGGGCGCTACGAGATCCTGCTTTGCACAGAGGCACAAAGCCGAGGTTCTCCAAGACACGCAGGGCAAACAGGTACTCTCTGTTGTAAACGTACAGCCAATTTAATTAAAATATACCTGGCTAAACATCTTAAACATAAAGTCAATTTACTAATAAACCAGACCCAAGTGTAGGCATAAGTAAAACCTCACACTGGGTGCAGAGTGATTTATACACATAAGCAAAATGGATCAGTCTCACATTTCTGGAAAAGGACACCAGATGTCTTTGACGTCATCTAAATTATCTTTATTTTTAAAAGTTACTCTTTTCCATTTGCTGCCAACTCAGAAAGTCCAATTTGCCAAGATAATATATCTAGTGTGGATGAAGATTTCCAAACTTGAAGTATCAGTCTCTTAGCAACCGTAGTACTCTTTGTATTAAAACTGAGCACAGTGAAACTGTCATCTTCTGTAGCCTTTATGCACCTAATCAGTGAATTCCCATTAAAGACACAATATTGGAAAAATGGCATTTAGGATTCTAGATGCATACAGAATATATATAAACACATATATTCCATATTCTCGCTCCACAGAAGGATAGAGTATTTATAGCAGGTAGATAAGTCAGGGAAATATGTGGCATATCTTATTCATGCAAGGAAGTAGACAAGAAATGAGAAGCTGAATGTAACAAAAGGTGCAGCAAGAGCCGGTAAGAAAAATAAAATAAAATCATGGAAAGAACTTTTTCTTCCACCTGGGTCTGATTCAAGTGGTGGCCTTTAGGCAGTGGGCAGGGGTGAGATAAAAGAAAGCCTCCCTTTTCTTGTCTGCGACGCTTTCAGCCCAGCGCTGGAAGAGCCATTTGATGCCTCCCTTTCTCCAAGCCTACAAGAGTTCTGGAAAGGGCTTTTGACTCCCACGTTCATATCTGCTTCTTCCAGCCCGGCACAGAAGCTCACGCTCCTGGTAAGCTCTCCTTGGGTAAATAATAATTCATGGTCCTCCGCAGGAAAATACAGTGTTGCAGAAGTACACGAAACTGTTTTGAACGTCGAAGGGATTGCACAAAGCCACTTCTTTGCCTGGCTGTCCTGTTCTTGTGGAGCTCGTGTGCTGCCTACCCAGCAATTCTGGGCATTTTTTTTCACAAACATAAAGAAAACTTTCGAAAACAAAATGGAAACATGTCTCCTGTCACAGTAGATCAATACAGATAGTCTAAAGTTGGTTTCTTATCTCCCTGTATCACTGCAAGGCTCCTGTCCCACCTGAAGACCAAGCCACACCTTCTCCTTCTGTCCCCCAGGACCCAGCCTGAAGGTGGCTTGGCTTGGCTGAAGTCCCCATCTTCCCTGACCCCAGTGTGAGCAGGACCAGAGCCATGGGGTCTGCATGTACGAGGACCAGGAGACAGGACCAGGTTGGGAGTTTGGGCACTGGGTATGTTCCTCTGCTGTGGGCTCTTGAGATGAGGCTGATCCATCAGCCCGCGCTGTGGACCAGACTCACCTCGATGGCTGGGGGTGGCCAGCAAAGAGCGAGGGCAAGGACCACATTTCCTCATCCTAAAACCATTCAAATTGAAACTCTGGACTGAAAGCAGAGGGAGCAGCTCTGGGAGCTGTGCCGGGCTACTTCCTCCTGCCTTGCAGCCGCATCCCACATCCAGCCGCCTCCCGCGGCAGGGCAGCCGAGAGCATGTCCCGGGTCCTCCCCAGTGCTGACCATTGCAGGTCACCCAGACCTCCAGCCCAGCAGCTTACTGCTCACCAGGCACCACGGTGGCCTCGGGAGGGGATGGAAGCAAAAGCCTCAGAAGAACGTTCCAGGCAGGTGCCTGCCACTCCAGCACCGTGCGAACGGGCACAGACAACGCCTTGAAGCTTTTACAAACAGAGCAGGACTGTTTCCTTTCCCTTCACTCCTGACGGATAAAAAGAAAAGGAAATCAATTCAACCTCTATTTCAGCTCTGATCTCGGCTCCTCCAAGTATTGCTGGCCTTATTTCTACAGCACTCACAACAGCAGCCCTCATGTAGTCCCATTATATCACTGCGGCTGTTATTTATGTCATGATGATTGCATCGCACTCAAGGGCACAGGGAAGAGACGCTGAGGTCCGTTTAGATTTACAAGACAGAGTAGCTTCCCCGTTTTCAACCGGCTGTATTATTCACCATGGTTTTACTCACTGGCACATGAAAAATGATTGCGAAATGATCTGGAGCTGACTGTACAGCACTTGATTTCAAAGGCACTTTAAGTAATCAATCTGACAGAGGGCTTTGAGGACTGTCACACAGGTCCACTACGTGCACACTTCATTTGCCGTCTCAGGTTGAGGAGGGGGGAGCAGCTCACAGCTAAAATAAACACTACAGCTGAAGTTTTAATAAGGGAGAGACTGACGTAGCTGCAGCTCTCACGTAGCTCATCCTCATCAGCTGCTGTGTGAGGCCGCAGCTGGAGCGCTGGGTCCAGTTCTGGGCTCCCCGGTTCAAGAAGGACAGGGAACTGCTGGAGAGGGGACAGCAAAGGGCTACCAAGATGATGCGGGGACTGGAACACCTCTCTTAGGAAGAAAGGCTGAGGGATTTGGGTCTTTTCAGTCTGGAAAAAAGACAACTGAGGAGGGGACCTTATCAACGCTTATAAATACTGAAAGGGTGGGTGTCAGGAGGATGGGGCCAGGCTCTTCTCAGTGGTGCCTGGGGACAGGACAAGGGGCAACGGGCACAAACTTGAACATAGGAAGTTCCATCTAAACATGAGGTGGACCTTCTTTCCTGTGAGGGTGGCAGAGCCCTGGCACAGGCTGCCCAGAGAGGTGGTGGAGTCTCCGTCTCTGGAGACATTCCAAACGCGCCTGGACACGTTCCTGTGCCACCTGCTGTGGGTGACCCTGCTCTGGCAGGGGGTTGGACTGGATGATCTCCAGAGGGCCCTTCCAACCCTACCATTCTGTGATTCTGTGATTCTATGATTCTATCGCTCACCTGTATGCACCGCCTCTCTCGCCTTTAACAGCGTAATTATCATCAACTATTAACTAATTAACTGCAAACACAGGACATCAGCGTAGACACTGAGGCAGTATGTGCAGAGTCGCAGCAGCAGGCTCAGTATATCATCACAATATACATGTGCAATACAGGCCACAGCCATGACAGTCACACAGTGCCTACCTCTAAAACTCATGGCCTAGCTAGACCGCAAAGTGGAACGGGTCCCAGATTAAAATTGCATTGAATTTCCCATGGCAATAATGAAGTTGTTTGATAAAATTACTCAGGAAGTATTTCTTGCAAATATTAATCTATTTAGATTCATGAGAAATATAATAAAGAAAAAAAACCCACCTGGCAGCTCTTGGCAGCTCTGCCATTAAATACATAATTAAATTCAAAGTAAACCTAGTCCCTAGTCTAGATTCCCAGCACAAAGAAACCAACTGCAGGAAGAAAAAGGCTCCAGCACTAATCCCTTTCCTAACACAACTGCCACACAACTCCCTAAATCAAGCAAGGGGACAGGCTCAGAAACGCGCCCCGCTGGTTACCTGGTCTGGGCTCTTCCAGAGACGGCAGCTCCTCTCCCCGGGGGGGAAACAGGTCAAGAACCCTGCTCCAACGCTTGCTCAGCTTAATTCAGCCGTTTGCTATGAAAACACCTTCGGAGAGAGAGGACCAGTGGAGCATCTTGCTAAGAAACCAGTGGCAAGGGAGCAATGTTTCTAAGTCAGTTCAGAGAAATGAAGTTTTTGAAAGTTGAGGAGGGGGGAAGAAAGTTTCTGTTATATTCCCACCCCACTCCCGTGAAAGCGGCTTCTCTCGCAGAACGGAAAACCCACTGCTGGTTTGTGTTGCGAGCTGCGATGCAGCTTCTGCTTGCAGAGACTCCCCGCATCCCTCCCCAGCTGAGCCCGCTGCGCGGGACAAAACCTGCCTGTTATCTCGGAGGCGTTACTACACTAAAACAATATCACCAGAGCTATTAGGAAAGCTGCTGCAACTTGTGCAGGTTGCCAATAGCTCCAGGGGATTCCGCAGTGGCCAAGGATAATAAGGAGGAGGGAAATCCCAGCTGTGCTCCTTCCATAGGCTGTATCCCGTGCGCCAGCTGCCTGCAGAGAAGGACTGCGCCCCAGCAGGAGCACACCAGGGCATCCTGGGCCCAGAGGACCACTGCTTCACAAGCACGCAACATGACCCAGGAGGTGGGGGAAGGATAAAGACAGCTACTTGTTCTTCATCTCCAGCTGAGATTCTCTTCTAGTGTATTTAAGTAACAGTGCAGAAGAGCAAAAAAGGAGGAAAAATCCCAAGCAGGTCAGCTGGTTTATTGCTGTAGCACATCAGCTGCATTCCCTCTTCTGTTCCCTCCCGTCTGCTTCACCACATATGCAGGACTACACCATTCCCGGCAAGGAAGGGCTCTCACATGATCACGTATCCCCTGTGCTCACCCAAAGCCTGGATGAAGCTCACCTAGGGCAGCGGTTGTCAAGCTGAGTTCACATCGTCCCAAGGAAGGGTAATGAGGAGGACCTGAAACGCTCAAGCTGGCCAAGGGACAACTACACATCTCCAATTACCAGACATGGTTACATGTCCACATCTGTGAATGGCGATAACAGGCCAGAGGAGATCTGACACTCAGCCAAGGGCCCATCTTCAAACAGTCCCAACACTTGCACAAACTTTCCTGGTTCCTTTTATGATCACAGTTAACGTTGTCTGTCCTGCAGCAAGGAGTTCCATGGTTTCGTCATGAAATATGCAGCGATCCACTTTCTCTTCTTCTGGAACACCTCCTCCAACTTCCATCTGACACTTTCCAGTTTTTGTTTTGGGACAGAAACAACTGTTCCCTGTTCTCGTTCTCCACACCATTCACCCACTTTATAGACTTAGATTTACCGTATCTTCAGCTGTGTTCAGGCTGAAAAGTCTTTGTCTAGCTATCACAAAACCCGCTTCATCTAGTCTGTCCTTCCAACTTGGCCCATTCAACCATTGCTAAACTCTCAGTGGTCATCAGAAACACTGGGCTTCCACCAAACCCTTCAGAAGATCATCAGTCTGTTGCTGAGCCCTTTTCAGTAGACAAAAATAAAGAAACCTCCAGGGCCCCAAAACCAACCCCTAAACATTCAAGGTTGAAATCCCGCGCCACCTCACTGCAGTCACCAGCAGTACTGGAAGCAGCTCGCATGGGAAAAGGAGCTTCCCCAAGATCACCGTGAGCGGGTCGCCAGGGCTAGGAGCTTGGTCACACCCCTGTACCCAACATCCATGACAGGGACAGGCCAGTGAGGTCCACCGTGAGGGACTGAGATCTCCCATCCGTAGGAGCCCGTATCTACCTTCAATGTATTCATACACCCCATTAACTTATCATCTAAATACCACCCTGCTACCTGCGTTTATGCATCCATGATGTGATGGGGAATGGCTCTTATCTCCACCCCATGGGCCAGCAGCAGCTGTCCACCTTGGCCGTCTCCAGCAGGAACCCACCGGACCACTTCCACCGACCTCCCGAGGAGGTGGAAGCAGGCGCTTGGCCAGCGGCGCCTCCCATGCTGCTCAAATCAACCGATAACGGCCAGACTCGCCTTTTGCAGAATGGCCCCATTACAGAAACGAGGAAAGGATGGAGAGCAGCCGGTAATTGGCAGGGTGTGCCTCTTTCCTGCCTCACTCTCCCTGTTTTAATGGAAAAGCTGCAGAAACATTCACACTTAATTATATAAAATGCTGTACGCGGGCCCAGCTGCAGGGCCGAGCCAACGTATATCACTTCGGAAAGACATAGTTGCGTAATTTCTGTCAAGTAATTAGCATGCTCCACAGCACACCAAGCCGAGAGTTTTACTAGCACTAAACAAGGTTAGCAGATTTGTAAACAGCTTGCTATAGAGTAATATTTTTCTGCTCATATCATCTAAAAATATCTTGGGAGAATTTGCTCCAGTACAAATGGCTCTGCTTGAAAGGGTTTAAAACAACAAAAAAGCCTATGATAATTCAGAGCAGGTTTTTGATTTGTTTGCCTGCCTGTTGCTTGCTTTTCAGTTCCTAACTTCAAACACTTACGCAGCCTAGAGCTTGGCTTTACTAAAACACCCCGTTTCACCAGAAATTAAATAAAAGCCATGCTAACACCTAGCTCCATCCCTTCCCCACTTCCAACATGACCTTATGCATGGTCAAATTATAGTTTCTTATTTGTTTTACTGCAGGTCCAAGAGGGCTGGGGTCTCACGTGGTAGTTGTTGTTCCACTGGATGGGAAGGCAGAGCCTCTGCCCCAAGGAGCTGTGGGAGGAGAAGACACCTGGGACCTGCCTAAAGCTCACAGAGAGCTCCATGGCTTCCTAAGTCCTGCATTAAAGATTTAACTCTTCCTAAGACCTTGCATGTGGCATCCGCACCCGGGTAAGTGGCATCATAGAATCATAGAATTGTTAGGGTTGGAAGGGACCTTAAAGATCATCTAGTTCCAACCGCCCTGCCATGGGCACGGACACCTCCCACTACATCAGGTTGCTCAGAGCCCCATCCAGCCTGGCCTTAAAAACTTCCAGGGATGGGGCTTCCACCACCTCTCTGGGCAACCTGTTCCAGTGTCTCACCACCCTCATGGTGAAGAACCTCTTCCTAACGTCCAGTCTGAATCAACCCATCTCTAGCTTTAATCCATTCCCTCTAGTCCTACCATTACCCGACATCCTAAAAAGTCCCTCACCAGCTTTCTTGTAGGCCACTATAAGGTCTCCTCAGGGCCTTCTTTTCTCCAGACTGAACAACCCCAACTCTCTCAGCCTGTCCTCATAGCAGAGGTGCTCCAGCCCTCTGATCATCCTCGTGGCCCTTCTCTGGACACGTTCCAGCACGTCCATATCTTTCTTGTAGTAGGGGCTCCAGAATTGGACGCAGTACTCCACATGGGGTCTCACGAGAGTTCATGAGAGTTATCCCTCTGCTGAAGGGAGAAGGATGCCCAGAGGACTCTCCAGGAATCGAGATTTGCTGTTTCCCAGCAGCTTGTAGATGACCTGCACTCAGTTTAGAAGGAAAAAGATATCTTACTTCATCTGTTAATGCTTGGGCTCCCCATGGGAGTCCTCAGGTCCTTTCATCTCACCCTCTGGTGCTGAGAAAAAGCTTGTTTTATGCACTCGTACTCTAAGCGAGCTCACCACCATCTGCAGCGCAGACTGAAGATGCTAGCAGGGATTCAAGTAAGCAACACTACATCCCCAGGAGCAGATCCTGACCTCTTGGTTGGGCTGGATCCTCAGCTCCTGACCAGGGTAGTAAAGGACACGCGTCCCCAGAGTCAGCAGCTACAACACTATAGACTCCAAGTGGGCAAAGCTGCTGAAAAGACGGCGCAGAGAAATAAAACGTGCCATACTTCTACCTGCCTGGTAAAGCCAGGATGGTAATGCTGAACCTGAGCAGGGCTTAAGTAGCTTCACATTCCTGACAAGTGACTGTGCCCTACTTTGGAGTCTCCTGGAGCTCCTCGGAGCAGCCGTGGTCTGCTGGGACAGTGCTTCCCTTGGCAGGAGCATACAATAGATACTTGTAAGACTATTTTCCCCTTTGCTTGTGCCAGATTCGGCCATTTTAGCAGTTAACTGTTGGTTTATATGGGAAAAAGCAGACCATTGGGAGGTTTGTTATTCCATCCACGCTTATCATTAGGAGGCTGCTAATGAAACCACAGAGACCTCCCGATGCCCGGGAGTGGCAGAAAGAGGAGTACAAAGTGGCACACTTTTTACACTTCATTGGGAAGCTTTATAAATTAATTGGAGTACAAAGTCAGGTCTAATTGATGTTTGTATTGATTGAACTGCTCCAAGTCTTAATTTTGGTTGTAAAACTCACTTTAAAATAGAGTCATTTATAATTAAGACAGGATCTGTAATTAATGGAATTTTATACTCATAAAACTGCCTCTCTCATCACTCTAAATTAAACTCCACATGAAAGTTTGTGCAAATTAAATACAGTAGATGCCAAAACTACTTTCTCCAAACTCTTTGCTGTTCTTATTAATGTCAGAACATAAGTAATTTGGAGACGTGAAAAAGTGATGAAAATTCATATTAGAAGAGGTGACAGCAGGAAAGGGCACCCTGTGGGTGCAGGGAGCCCTGCCATGGTGCGGGACACCCGTGCTGAGCCCGTGCAACGCAAACACAGACATCGTGGTCATGTCTGGCGCATGACAGCCGCAAAGCCGTGAGCCATTTGCCAGCTCCACTTAGAAAATGAATATATTGTCCCTCTTGCACAATTGCGTCAAAGCCGTAAAACAAACCTGCTTTTAAAAGTATTTTGTTCCGACAGAGTCATGCCAGGACACCAAGCGCAAGGGGCACTTACGGGGGAGGGCTCCCTTGCCTTCACGTGCCGGTGGTCATTTAAATCAAGGGCTGCGACATGCCATGCCCTCAAAGCCTCCTCAGCTGCTCAAGCCGTTAATGAAATTCTCTAATTCTGGTAACTGTGGTTGACCATATGACTCTTTCCAACTTGATCTCATTGGAAATCTTTACAGCCATCAACCACAATATTTACAAAGCACAGACAATTTGGGGCTTGTGGCAAGAAAATACATCATCTTGGACATATGTACATAGATAAAAGCTCCCCAATAAATCTGTTTTCCATGTGCGAGAGTCTGCCTCATCCTTATCTAGGTAATTAGCTATTCGCTTCTTTAAAGGCTCCCATTTAATTGGGGTTGCTGTTCTTAGTGGAATATCATTTCCTCTTCCCAAAAGGGCTACTACTATTTTTGTATCATTTTCTGGCTGCCACATTCTGGTTTTCCCACTAAAATTAAAAAGTCACTGCAGCACTTACCAAGTATTTATGGCTTGAAGATTCCTACACACGTCCCTGAGACAACATCCATAAAAGCTTGTCACAGCTGTCCAGCATTTTCCCACACAACTTCAAACTTCAGTTGAAGCTCAGGGTCCCTCAACAGCTACTGGAAAGAGCTACACAGGCTGACTCACTCCCTGGTAGCTCCCAAGGGTCATCCTTTGAAAATGCCCACCTGTCTCCATGGACAACAAAAAATCAGGGGTTAGAGAAGTCTCAATGAGCTCTCCAGGTGAGGGAATGAATTGCGGCCCATGCTCACAGCTGCGAACAACACCAGGGTTTCTCCCTGCCTTTTGGTTAAGGTCTGTGTTACTCCTCTGGATGGCCAGAGACAGTCCTGCTCCCACCAAGGCCATGGAGAGTCTGAAACCACCATCAGCCAATGCAGAGCTGGGGCCACGATGGGTGGGCCACCATGGAAAGTGCCTCTTCGCACGGGTGGGAAGAAAATGTCAAAGCTGGCATCAAACCAATTTGTTAAATCCCTTTTAGAGCTAAACCAGACAGGTTCATAGCCCTCCTGCCTCAGAGTTTCTCTTTTTAGTCCATTGTTTTAATTTGTTTTCCTCCCATCCCGTCAAAGCCTCAGAGGCCTCACGAACAAGTGCTGGAAGAGGTACGCGGGAATGCAGAAAGCTGATTACTAATGAACCACATAAATTATCATCCTGGTAATTACCCAAAGGACTAAGGTTCAAAAGAGCCTCTTTCTTCTCCATCATCAATTCTCAGTCCAAACACCCACACCAGCCTGGGGCTGGCCCACTCGCACAGGCAGGCTTGCTCAGGTGCATTACAAACTGGGGTGGCACTGGTTTTGTGCCATCAAGAACTGGCATATCCTTGCCAGCCAGTAGACAAGAGATGTCAGTATTACCTGTGCTCATGTGCGCAGATGGAAAACGTGCAGCTACGTCCCAGAAAGCACCCCATGATGAGACGTGATGTCCCGTCTTTTAGCACTAAATTAGGGATGCACACTCAGGCTGCGAGGATGAAACTTCTTCTAGGAGTTGGTACTAAAAAGCTTTCTGTTAGAAAGAGAAATAGACTCTAAGGACATTAGTCAGTTATCCGATTTCTTCAGCTATAGAGTGTGAAAGCCTATCTCTGTCGATGGGAATTTTGCTCCTTATATCAATGGGATCAGAATTTCACATTTGCAAAATAAGCATGTTTTACTTTGAAGACAAAGAAGTCCCTTTCCAAGCTGAAAGCAGCTCTTCCGTTGGCTAGGCAAGGAGGACACCAACAAGAAACACTCGCAAGAAACACTTCATGGGCGGCTTCTCCACGCAGCTAAAGAATTGGGAAATTCAGGGACGTGCAATGTTTGGCTGTGAACATTGTTCTGACGGAGAAACACAAGCTGCCAAGGTCAACAAGTTATCAGAAGAGCTTCTTATTTGCTGGGACTTAACACTGCGATTCCAAACCCAAAGCTGTGTGCTGCGAAGCGCCCTGGAAAGCATTAGAAGGCACAATAACTGCGCCAAATACCTGAAAACAGCAGCTTCAGGCTTCTGTTATTGCAAATAAACACCGCTGGAGACATCACCCAGCGCATTACGGAGTCAGCACTTTCCTGCAGCAAAACTCCCGCCGTGCCATAGCAACACGCGCAAGGTGTCCATCGGGCACATATAATCCAGCCAAAAGCCTTGACTCACTGCACCCTTACACAGAAGACAATAAACTTAACCTGCAGAAAAATTCCTCCAATGACTGGCTCAAAAGAAACCCTCTAAAAACCCAGAACAGCTAATGATAAACAGCTTTTAAAGGGAGAGGCTGCTTGTCTAATCCAATATCCTTCTGCATTTTTATTATGTGACCACCTTCCCCTAAAAGGACACATAAGTCTTACCCTTATCGATAAGAGTTACAAAAACCAAAGCACGTCTACCGTTTGCTATTATCAGAGCAAAAAAAAAGGGCAGGCAGAAAATGCCGGACCTTAGCGCAGGAAAGCCCGAGGCCAGAACCTCCCTCCAGAGCCCTGTATTTAACCAGCCTCTTTATTTGCTTTGCTTCCATTTCCTCGGCTCCTGTATTCCACCTTTTATGGTGAAAAATAAGAGAGAGAGAGAAAAAAGAAGATGGGGAATACAGCAAAATAAAGCTATTGAGAAACGAGCCTGGAAGGCAATTGGAATGAACTCTGAAGAAGTCATTAGCTACCTAACCCCTTAAACAGCCCCAAAATGGGGAGGGGAGGGGAAGCGTGCTTTCTTTTTGCATCTCAATCCAAACCAAACCTTGTATAGTTTTACTGCTCAGAAGCTGGGCTGAAGCGCCCGTTCCTCATGGGCTTGCGAGCAGACAGGGCTCAGCTCGCTGGAGCTCGGCCATGAAGCAATTAAAGCACTTGAGAGGCCACATGCCAGGTGGCTGCATTGAAGGAGCCCATGGACACCCATGGACGTCAAGTTGCCAGTCTCGAGGTGGCTCAGTCACGATGCCACCGGTTTTGGGGATCCTCTGCGTCTCAGTCAGGATGGGAGGGATGGCTCCGGGTCCCTGCCCAAACCTCCTCCTCACCCCACCACAGCACCTTGCCGATGCCTTGCCCAGAGAAGAAACATCACAAGACAATTTGTCTCCTTGAAGGGCTTTCGCCGAAAACACAGATTCGGCCTCTCTGAAACACCTGATCAGCTTGCAGCACCTGCACGAGCTGCCTGTCCCGGCTCCCGCCAAAATAAAACGTTTTGGTTTGACTCTTTTACTGGAGGCACGTGACTTGGCGAGCCAAAATCTGCAAGTTTGCCACACCTTCGGACCAGAAATAAGTTTAAAAGCTCAAACTTTAAATGAAACACTTTGCTTTGGAACAGACGAGATTTTTTTGGTTTTTTCCCCAGCTTCCGATGCCTGGGAAAAAAAATGTGAAACTAAAAATGTGCTGATTTGGCTTAATCTGAAATGGATCCCCCTACTTTTTTCTTTCTTTTTTTTTTTTTTTTTAAACTGCTGGTGAACTGAAAAAATCCCATATTTGCACAGCTGAGTTTGGAGGCAGCGCCTGTCCTAGGGCTGTTAGCTCTCCTGCCAGCCCCAGAGGGACAGACCCCTGCAGCCCCCAAAACCAGGGACGGTGTCACCTCTGGGGCTTGGACAGGGGGAAACCTGAGCCCGCGGCACGTCCACCTCCCCGAGGGACAAAGCAGGAGAGAACGTCGTTTCTGGCTATATCCTCCAACTCTCGCTCTCTTTTCTCATTTTCCCTTCTGCAACGCCAAAATCAAATTTACAAAGCGGTGACAAGCTGCATTTAAGTATTTGTGATGGACGTTTCATCCATCAGACACATTGGCAAACACAGTTTCGCATTTCAAAGGCAGAAATTACCGTGTCCCTGCAAAGCACAATTCACTCCTTCTGTGCAAACATGAAGAATTGCTGAGGAAAAAAAAAAAAAAAATCTTCAAATCTTTTTTTTTACCTTCGGGAAGTAATAGCAATTACATTCAGTTACACAGCCATATTTCTTCCCCCTCCCCATCCGAACCTATTCACAAAATCTCGTGCCCTGGATTAGATTTAGTTGAAAGAAAACTAATGAGATTTGTGTTTCCTGGCAAATTAAATAGAAATTGCCCAAAAGAATAATCCTAAAATACAAAATACTGCCTCATCCCACATGTTGCTAATAAGCTTGTGTTCTAATGGCTTATTTAGAGAGAGGGACTTTTCTTAAATGACATCTTAATGATGTGCATTCAAGAACACGAGAGACATTTTTCAGTATTTTTTTTTTTTTTTTACAGAATTCTTATCAAAATAAAGGAAACATTTTCGGAAAGGCTTTGTGCTGTTCTGCAAAACTAAAGATTGAAAATTCCACACGCTAACGTTTCTGAAAGTTATTTTTCTTGCTCTTACTTGTCTCCTGGTTGATGCTGCAAAGGGCTGCAAGCGCTGCTGCAACCCCCCAGATGCAGGCAGGACATGGCGTGGGACCGACCACCTCACTACCTGTCCAACCCATCCAAATGAAGAATGATCAAAGGGCTGGAGCCCCTCTGCTGTGAGGACAGGCTGAGAGAGCTGGGGTTGTTCAGCCTGGAGAAGAGAAGGCTCCGGGGAGACCTTCCAGCCCCTGCNCCTTTAAAGGTCCCTTCCAACCCAACACATTCTATGATTCTATAATTCTATGATTCCAGACTGATGTTTGGCCCTGCCTACTTTTCACTCTGCTGAATGGTGCCAGGACTTTGTGCACCGGGTCCCTGAGGACCCCGAGGTCCGCGATCTCACATCACAACTCATTCTGAGTGTCACTTCATGCAATGCTCCCACGGGTCCTGCTGCCTGTCCCACCAGCACCACCGCAGTCCCTCTCTGTCAGTCCTCCCAGCTGGGCCCAGGGCACAGCAGTCATTCAATGTGGAGAAGAACTGTAGACCAAGGCGGACGGCGAGGTCCTGGCTCAGCTCATCCTCCGCAAACCCACATGGTGCAAGGACCACGCTGCCCCGGAGCATCCCTGGCTGAGCCCTCTCTGCCGCACCGGGAGCACAGCCCTGCGTGGAGCAGCATCTCCCAGTGATGCAGGAGATGCAGGACCTTGGGCCGACCTTAGTCTGCAAAAAAAACCCAGCACGCTTTTAACTCTTTTCATTTGGAGAGGGAATAATCTGAGCCAGATTGGCATCAGCCTGAGGAGCTGCAGTGCTTTCAGCCCGTGCACCCTCTGCTGCAGTGGCTGCTCTGGCACCGAAGGCTCACAAACCATTTTATGAACTGCTACTCTCTGCCTGGCTCCGGTGAGCTTTGCTGCATGCCTTGTGCCCCTGGACACATCCCTGACATCTGAGCAGAGAAGCAAAAGTGTTGAGCTGTAGCTGTGCCTGCGCCCAGGAGCACGGCTGTACCTGCCCGGCCATCGCTGGCCACGCTTGCCCTGCGCAGCACCCACCTCCTCACAGCATCACGCTCACCCCAGGAGATTTGCACCCCTTTGTTTTCACAGGCAGGCAGGAGCTAAGTCTGACTTCAAAGGGTTTGTTCTGATCCTCTTTGATGTCGCCAAAGCCAGTCAAGCTGGAAAAAGCAGCGCTTCCCCGCCGGGCTCCTGCTCCGTCCCCCTCTACCCATCTGGCTGGCGGCTGCGGCCGCAGGGTCCTGCGAAAGCCAGCAACTGCTGCACATGGTGCTGTCTGCCAGCGCGTTTCCCTCTGGGAACAGCGGATCCAGCACTGGATGCAGCTGCCCATCCTCTCGCCTTCCTTTCCATCTCTGAAATCTGCCCCCTGCCCCCTTCGCTCCCTCCTGCCAGCACCCATCCTGCCCGGTCCCGCTGCCGTCCCCCTCACCTCCCGCCTTCCCCAGCTCTGACCGGGGGGAACCATCCAGCGCAAGTACTGGGAGGGAGCGTCCTTCACAGAATCACAGAATGGTGGGGGTTGGAAGGGACCTTCAGAGACCATCCAGCCCAACCCCCTGCCAGAGCAGGGGCACCCACAGCAGGTAGCACAGGAACGCGTCCAGGCACGTTTGGAATGTCTCCAGAGACGGAGACTCCACGACCTCTCTGGGCAGCCTGTGCCAGGGCTCTGCCACCCTCACAGGAAAGAAGGTCCTCCTCATCTTGAGAAGGAACTTCCTATGTTCAAATTTGTGCCCGTTACCTCTTGTCCTGTCCCCGGGCACCACTGAGAAGAGCCTGGCCCCATCCTCCTGATACCCACCCTTTCAATATTTATAAGCGTTGATAAGGTCCCCCCTCAGTTGTCTTTTTCCCAGACTGAAGAGACCCAAA
>VWZL01001504.1:94681-119741 GCA_013396915.1 Stercorarius parasiticus | reverse complement strand
CAGAGCTCCTCTCCAGCAGGTCACCCCCAACCTGTCCTGGTGTGGGGGGTTATCCCTCCCCAGGTGCAGCACCCTACACTTGCCCTTGTTGAATTTCATAAGGGTTCTCTCCGCCCAACTCTCCAGCCTGTCCAGGTCTCTCTGTATGGTGGCACAGCCTTTTGGTGTGTCAGCCGCCCCCCCCAGCTTGGTGCCATTCCACAGCTCATTCCATAAGCCCGGCCTTTGCACCTATTTCTCATCTCATCTGGGGCCAAGAAGGTCTCAGGACCCACGACTGGGCAAGGGAAACTGGGAAACAAAGATTTCCAGCCAGAGGGAGAGGACAGACAGGTCTATTTGTTTAATTAACTGTTGTCTGCCTCCTTCATCTGGACTTGCACCCTGCCGGGTGACTTCTTGCTCTGCCAAGGCACTGGCCTCCACCTCAGGAAGATAAATGCACGTTGTCGTAAGCCGAGGCAAGGGGCCGGGACCACAAGCAGCGCTGGCACAGCAGGCTCGGGCAGAGCAGCTGGGGCGGTGGATGCGCCACAGGGCCGGGATGCGGCTAGGGACCGCCCAGCAGATGCCCCGACAGCCAAACCAAGGCCAGGAGCACTAACCTTGACATCGCAGTGCTTTGAATGGCATTGAAGAAAAAAAACATTCAAAAGAGACAGGTGAAACCCTCTCTGGATCACTGAGTTTCTCTCCCTGTCATTTTCGCAGCAGCGCTGTGCCAAGACAGTGCCCTTCTGCGCCACTTCTCCCCTGTGTCACTGACAGGCTCGGCTGTCACCACAGTGGCACGGGGCCTGGGGAGTCAAAGCCATTGCTCACGGGGAGCAAGACCCACACACGATGCTTGACCCAGAGGTCTTGCGGAAATATTGCTGTCCTCCCCCTTCACAAGCGTCGCTGCTGCTAGGTAAACTGAGGCACAAAAAGATCAGTGATGGTCAAAACATCCCAGTGAAGGGATGGTCTCCTGCTTCTCCATATGTACATCTGACTCCTAAACCTCCTTATTTAGGGGTCAAACCTATTTCTGAACGTTCCCCTATAGCAAGCGCGTAGCTGCAGTGCAGAACAGAGGCTTTTTGCAGATGTTTGCACTTTGGGGAGGTGGCTGCTCTGAGGGAGGCAATTGATTCAGGTTTGCTTATGGCTTGCTGTGATTTGATTAAAGCCGACGTGCTGAAAGACACAGTGAACCAACACAGCCTGGATAAAATAGCGGTCTCCACAACCTGGAGGAGTAACTGACAGTCCGCAGCATCACGACCACAAAAAGTGCATGTGCACAGCTTGCAGAGCATCATGATAACCTCCAAATCCTTAAGTATTTAAAATCATGGTAATCAAAGGAGAGACCTGCAAAACCTAATGCTGACTGACTACAAGAAACCGTCTGTGTGAGCAGGGACATGGCAGAGCTCACCAGACCCTCAGGCCCATCCTGTCCCTGCGCTTTGCCACCATCCACGCCAGCGCTCCGGTCCCTGCTGCTGGGGTTCACCGGCATGCTGAGCCAGTCATCTTCTGACTCGCTCTAACAGCAGCTTGCCTGGGTCTTTTTCAAACCCATGCATCAGCCCCCGAGCCCAGCGTCAACAAGGAGGCCCCGGGAAATGAAATAAATAGCGAGCCATTTGCTTGGCACTCAGCGCCATGGAGGGGATGTCTAAGGCAGCTGAAACCCAGGCCAGAGTCTGGGTTCTTGCCTCTGTCTGTGCAGTTAAATGAGAAGAAATGGCTTGTCAGGGTAATTTTCAGCTGGGGACCAACTGCTTGACTCTCCAGAGCTGCTGTGGCTCCCTCAGAGCTGAGGTTTCCCCAGTGCCCCAGCCCCACGCTCAGGAAGGAGCCGGACAGCTGAGATGTTTCCACCCAATTCAAGAAAGCAGCACCATCACCTCCATTTCTCGGGTGGAGAAGATGTTCCCAGGCTGCTTCAGCCAAAAATCTCTGTTCCCATGGCACTGCTGGCCCCAAAAGCCACAGACCTGGGTCAGAAACTGGTGTATGCCTCTGCAGGGAAGATGCTCTGGACAGACTGACCGCATCCCAAACAAGCTCACTTGTGCTGAAAGACACAGTGAACCAACACTTGGTTTGCTGGGAGGTGGCCACCCAGCTGGGTGTGCAGACAGTGTCCAGCACACCCAAACCCCGCCATACCCACAGCTCTCCTATGCCTTCATCTCGAAAATGGGGAGCATTTAGTCTCCTTGGCTTCCAGTCCCAGGGTGTGTGCTACATCCTTATGGGTCTGGGCTGCAGTGACCCTACCCTGGTCCCCGTCCTCCCCTGTACAGCTAAAAGCCGCTGCCTAGGGAGACATTTGCGGAGCAATAAGGCAGCAGGTCAGGATAAGACCCCTGAGTCTATTAAGTGGCAGCGACGCTTACTAGAATAGGAGCGACTTGCTAAAGTCAGGGTTTTAAGGCAAGGGATTGAAGGAACTTGTAAAATTAATGATCCAGCCTAGAAGCTTGCATAAAAAATTAAAAATCCATATTAAAATCTGTATAAACGTGTCGCAGCAAGATTTAAATGCCTTTTAAAGCATGTTTAGCTCTTGATCTGAATTTGCTCTGTTCCCGTGGCCCGAGGCGACGCAGGCGGCAAGTTATCAGCTCACTCCACCGAGAGCCTGGCTCGCAGGCGAACGGCAGCGCCCGAGACGGCTGCGAGAAGCATCGGCCCTGCACGATTCACGGCACGTCAGGGAGCACCAAAGCCTCGGTAGCACCTCTGCCGTGAGGGACAACCAGCAGATTTGGAAGGAGTCTGCATCCCTCTCCCCAAAACCACCTTCTAGCTTCAAGAGGCTCCTTCGTGGAGAATACAATAAGCCAGAAACCCTCAAGCATCCAATCAAGGATATCTGAATTTCCACCACTAGTAACTCGCTTGCTCGCCAGCCAGTTCCTATAACTGTGTCAGCATAGCTGGAGTTCAAACAATCTCTTTAATTGTTGTCCAGATGGTGTCCCTGTAATTCTAATTTGTTGGCAGCCAATCTCATTTTATTTATACTCTCTTGCTGTAAGGACTCTTTCCTCGGAGCTGATGCTGGTGCCTGTTCTTGCATTTTGGGGGCAGGGAGCCCAGGTGACACATCCCCCCTCAGCAGAGGGATGTGGGATGGGGGGGACAAGCCCCTCTGCGAGCCCTTCCCTACACCCAGAAAAACGTTTGTCCCCCCGGGTAATCAACCTGCCAAAGCACTGGCGCTTTGTACAGGGCTTGAGCTGTAAAGCACTGGAGGGTGGAAATACTGCTGTTCTGGAGTTTTTCCCCCAGTCCATAGCTTTCTGCCACCTTCCATCTTTTAGGGCTACAAAGATGGTCAAGGGCCTGAAGCATCTCTGTGCTGAGGAAAGGCTGAGAGCCCTGGGGCTGTTCAGCCTGGAGAGGAGCAGACTGAGAGGGGATCTCATCAATGCTCAGCAATATCCAAAGGGCAGGGGGCAAGAGGATGGGGCCAGACTCTTCTCAGTGGTGCCCGGGGACAGGACAAGGGGCAACGAGCACAAACTGGAACATGGGAAATTCCATCTCAACATGAGGAAAAACTTCTTTCCTGTGAGGGTGGCAGAGCCCTGGCACAGGCTGCCCAGAGAGGTGGTGGAGTCTCCGTCTCTGGAGACATTCCAAACCCACCTGGACGCGTTCCTGTGCCACCTGCTGTGGGTGCCCCTGCTCTGGCAGGGGCTTGGACTGGATGGTCTCTGAAGGTCCCTTCCAACCCCCACCATTCTGTGATTCTGTGATTCTTCCTCCTGAGGATCTCTAGTGCTGGAGAAAACCCAGCGCTGATCTTCAAGGCCCAATGGTCCCCGAGGCAATGCGGCAGCTAAAACCCTGAAGACACGGTCTTCCTCTCCAGTGAAACCTGGAGGAGCCAGATCTCCCTGTGCTCAGCCACTTTGGGTGTCCAAACGTTATCATTGCCCGTTTGGGCTGGGAAGTGCTACTAATTTCAGTGAAAAAAACCCCTTTCCTGAAGGCCGAGAGTGAAAGGTGGGTGATACTGGAACTCGGTGGACGTCTTTCTGTCTGTCTGCGGGACACGGGACAACTCCATGCAAGGCAGGAGAAAGCTCCCCGAAGTCAGCGCAGGGGAACTGAGCCCTTCCAGATGCTCTGCAGCGGGACAGGGTCTCCCACCTGCTCCAGTCAGTGCCGACACCTGGAGACGGCTCACGAGGCTGGGGCAGACCCCGGGGAATCATAACTCTCAATCTCTCCCTGGGTGAATTCCCTCGGACCTCAGCAGGGCTGAGCTGGCATTGCAGCCCGGGCCAGGCAGCCCCAGCATCTCCATCAGCAGCTCCGCTCCTCCACTGGACACGCACCGTCCGGAAGAAACGGGCACCTTGCAAGAAAATAATACTCTGCAGAATATTAACACTGCGCTGGCTTTTATGACTTTTAAATGGAGGCTGCTTCATACCTGAAACTGCCGAGTCCCAGGGAAACCCACACTGTAATTAAAATACGTAACTGGGAAATGAGCAGAAGGAGCTCAGCAGAAGTGAGAGATACAGCTGCTTCTGTCCACAGAAGAATCTGCACAGTGATGCCGCAGTTTTATATTCAGAGACACGAAACACTATTAAAGCCCAATATAAGACATAAATTATTCCATTTCCAGTGGAGACACTGTGGATAAACCTCTCTTTAAAAAGAACTCTGCAAAAGAGAAAATGAGCTTTATACAGTTTCACCCACTTAATTAACAGGCTGCTTGCAGTGCTTACACCAAAGCCTGGACTTGGGAGACCCGTGCACAAATCCATGCGCCGTGGGATGCTCTGCGGCCACACCCCAGCACGCTCCCCCTTGCTATGTCTCCTATCCCAGGAGAATATCCTTGCAACTCCTTCCTCGCCAGCAGGATGCTTCTTTGATTCTCTTTCCCCTTTTCCAAGTGTTTTTTCTCACGGACACAAAGCCGAGTGGAGCAGACTCAGCCTGTTGCTGCTCCATGAGTCAGTCAAGTGACTAATGCCTCTCCCCCCTGGGTTTCCCTCCGCGAGCACATCGCTTCTCCAAAACACCGTTTGATCTCACCTGGGACACCAAAGATAATCAGTCTCAGCTGCCGACACGGCGCAGCCAGCTGGCTGTGGAGGCTGGAGGGAATCTGCCTGCCCCTTTGCCTTCTGCGCCCATCAGCGGGATTAAAATCTCAGCTAGCAGACAAGCAGACCCGGAGAAAAATCAACACCTGGGGAGAGATACGAGGAGCCGCACAGCAGCCCCGACTCTCCCACAAGCAAGGGACTGTTTATCAAGCCTTTCTGATAACACAAGAGTGAACTAGGATCGGGATCAGCCGCAATCCTCGTGGCTCATGGGGTTTCTGCTAAATAACAACCCCCAAACGGGACTGCCCGGTGACAGGGCTCGGCAGCATCATGGTCCCTCCCTTCCCAGGGCCTACAACATCCGAGGACCATCATCTCAGACACGCACAAGAGGGCAAACACCCCACATTTTGGCCCTATTTTCAGAGGCAGGGCCAGGATGGCGTGGCTGTGTCTGTGATGGGGGACTATTTTACCCAGTGGTAAAACAGTTGGACCCAGCATGCCACCGGCACCGGGACTGACCCCCTCATCGTGCTGCTGGGACTCTAGAACTGGCTCCAGCCCCAACACACCTTCAGCCACTTGGCATCGCCTGCATTATTGGCATGCGGGAGACAACTGTTAATTTCAAATCCATATGGGGCATCATTTAACTGTGCCTTTCAAATTACTTCAAGAGCTGTTTCTCAGTATAGGCTGAAGCAGCCGCTCATGGTTGACTTTTACACAGGAGCCCAGGAAAGAGCGACCCAGTTAAGAGCTTCTGCAGGTGGCAGATGGGAGGCTGCTGGGAAGAAGCAGAAACCAGGTAAAGCACGTCCTGCAACGTGGTGTATAATTTACAATGATAGAAAAGTCCCCTAGGGAGGGAATTCCCCAGGTTCCTGCCCTGAAGTCTACTGCACCCCGAGCTCCTGCGGCCAGCAGCTTTGTCCCCATTTCGTGTGTTGCTCTGCTGACATCTCCAGTTCAGGCAGGTGAAACCAGGCACTGGCATTTCTACTCTGGATCTCAACCTTAAGGACTGTATCAAGCCAGCCAGGTTGATGTCTACAACCACAACAAAGACAAATAATAGATCTCTCAGCTTAGAAAAAGCCTTGTAGGTACCACAGACCCCACCGGGGGCAGGGGCCGCCTGGTCTAAGCACCAGCTGCCACCAGCTGTCCTGCTGCCCCGCAGCAACGTCTCCTCCTGCACGGACACTGCTGATTTCAAAGGAATCCGGGTCAGGTAAGGATTTATCAGGATGTCTTTTCTGGACAGATAGCTGCTGCTGTGGCTCCCATTTGTGTTTTCTCTGCAAGGCACTGACTTGCACACATTTCACAGACACTTTTTTGCAAAGCCTACTTAGAATGCATGTGCCTCCCTTCAGGTGATATTTGTCAGATTCCTACTATGGAAATGTTTTTACCTCCTGACAATACCCTTTAGATAGTGCCTATGGAGGTGGATGACTCAAGCTTGACATGATGATTTCCATCCACCATTTTTTATTAAAAATAATCCTAGCGGTTCCTAATGTGAAGACAGAAGCTGGTTTTTAAAGGGATGTGGAAACCACAGAGTATGCACAAATTGTGCCACAATTTTATGTCAACCAGCAATAGCCAGAAAATCTATATGTAAAACAGTTCCTCCCGGCCTTAATTTATAATCTTATGCCTAGAAACTGCTAAGCATATGGCAATAACATCTATCCGAGACCCCTCCGTACTTCGCGGTCCCTAAGAGACAGGTTATGGATGGCCTGCCACTTTCAACTTCGTCATTTACTTGATGTTACAAAGTTAAGTACGGCCTAATATAGCTTTCTGCGAGTTAATTCCCTTTGTGACGGTGACAGCTTCTAAAAACCCTCACGCTACTACAGAACCGCAAATAGCAAACACCGCTGCTAGGAATAGACAAGCCATCAGCAGAGTGACCTGCTATCTCTCCAGCCTCTTTCCTCGCTGCCAGCATAGTATTTAAAGCAGGATGGAAAAAAACAGAGCGGAGTTGAAGCCGACAGATGGCTGATGTAAGTCAGAAAAGTTTTCATAGGAGAAAAATAACCGGTCGGAGAAGAGGCAGAGCAGCACCCTAAGCACACTGCTCTGAATGGCGCACGCTCATCCAAAAACCCGGGCTCCTTCCCACTTATGTCACTTGAAGTCAGAAATATTTTTCATTTCCTGATCTCCATATTATCCTTCATGCACCGCCCGCAGGCTGCAAACACGGAGCGTTGGTTGGTGTTCACCGCAGGGATGCGCGGTGGGGGGACACGCTGCCTTCCAGACCTGCAGCATCCCAGAGCCCACATGTGCAGAAGCCCTTCCCAAAACCCTGAGACACGCAATGCTAGACGCGGAAAAAAAAAATCTGCTAGAAAAAACCCGACACATCAGGCACTTGTTGGAGCCTTGAGCGCAGGGAGGCATTAGAGAAAATTCCCACCGACTTCCCCAGCTTCAAACCTTTAATAATTTAATACAAGTGACTGGAATTTCTCAATAGGCTGGAACTCCCCAGGGACCAAAATCTCATTGAAAAAGAAATGAAGGAGAATTTGGCATCTCTTTCCCAGCCTGTAAGATTAAATGCAAATACGTTATTGGCATCGAGCTATCACAGCTTGATACATCCACAAAGCTCCCATACACTGACATTAACTTCTCAAGGAAGAACGTTTTGTTAGTCACCCTGAGATAGTTTATGCTCCAAGGCAGAAAGACTATTTCTGGTTTAGGGTTTGGGCAGTCAACAGTGGTACCCTCACCAGATACCAGCACGCCTGGGCACTGATCTAGTCTTACTGACAAAACGCAGTAAGATAGCGGCTGCTGACCTAATATCACATATAATTTCCAGCTACTCTGATAGCTGGCACACAGAAAAGTATCTCCAGCTTCTTATGCTGCTTTGGCTTTAGCAGACATGAATCAATTCGGTACCACTTCTGTGCTTGCAGGTGGAAAATAATGGCCTGAGGTTGAGCTCTTCTCTGCTAGGCTAAGAACTGGGGCATATCTTCACAGCAAAGACACAAAGCCCTCGAAAATAGGTGTTTGTAAAGCAAAAGGCTGTCAGGAAGAAAAATAACTAAATTCTAACAAGGAGCCTGTGCGTAACAGGCAGAGAATAAATGGATGATTAGTTAAAGAGCTCTAACCATTCTCCCGAAGAACGAGGGGGATACTCTTTGTGAGCAGAGATGAATGAACTCCGCTGCTCTCCCATTCAATAGCACGCTTATAATGGGGCGCCGACCGCATTAAATGGATGCAGCACTCGCATTAGCAGCGACTCGGCTGCTGCCTTCTCAAAAGACGGCTCCTCTACACCTCATTCACTTCATTTCCCGTTAATTAACAGAGATGATCCACAGCCTCTCGAGTGCTTGGGGAAGAGGGGGGGGTCTGCCCGTGGGGCTGTGCCCCGCTGCCTCCCCACCCTTGTCGCTGCTCCCGCCCCGGAGCCCCCAGTGGGAAAGCGATGCCGAGGGGGCTGGCAAAGCTCGCAGAGCACCCAACGTGGCTTGGGCTGGCAGCAGGGAGACGTGGAAAGGATGGAAAGGAGACTGGGCTTCCTTGCCACGCCCAACCATAGGCCATTTCCATGCAGACAGCGAGGGAACAAATCAAGGCCAAGTTTCCCTCGTGCAACGGGATGGCCCCAACGGTGGGTTGCAGCCCCGATGCCACTTGAATCAGCTCTTGACAGTCGTCTGCAAATCTCAAAGGCAGTTAGAGCAGATGTGTTGTAATCAGGGTAGGCATCGCAGAAAACCCCTTGTTCTCTGCATCTGAAATAAACCGCAAAGACCTCATCCAACATCCTCCGGTCTGCTCAGCCAACCCCTGCCATCCCGAATAGGGACAAAAGCTAAGCTTTACCTTGCGACATGATTTGCCATCTATAGGATGCACAGAAGCTGAGGCAGCTCACACCTGCTCACCAACTCAAATCTCCAAGCGAAGCTCCTGTAGCCCAGGAGAAGAGCCCAGCAGATGCCTCTGCAGTCCCTGTGTGCCCAGGCCTTAGCCAAGCTGCACTGAAAGTGGTTTCTCACACTGCATCCATGTGCATTCAGCACATACTCATTGGGAAGAAGACAAGCAGGTACAAATACACAGAAAACATTGTTTGTACTCAAGATCAGTTAATGTAAAGCTTGCAAAACCAAATCCAAAGGTTCTAAGTTGACAAAGGCACGAAAACTAAGGTCTGATTTACCAAAGCAGAGGGGAAAAGGAGGAAGGTGGGCAGAAATATTGGCCTTCTGTTTTGCCAAAATGACTCCAGCCTGTCCTGGAAGGACCGTTTCCACCTTGCACCATCCCCTTGCTCATTTCCTCATCAAGTTCTCCATTGAGACCACTGATTATGATCACGGCTTGTACCAAATGTCCACTGGGAAGCAAACCAAGAGCTTCAGTTTGTTCCGCAGCCCTCAAAGACCAGCTGTCAGCAATATTAACTTCTGCTTAGAAATGACCCTGGTGAGCCACAAATTGCCTACAAGCGAGACCTTCCCACCACAAACCAGACTGGGAATCTACCTGGCCTCGCATCCCGTCTGCGGGGCAGAAAGGATTAGCAGCAACCATTTTCTAGGGAGGAAATTATGGGATCCCACAGGCAGCAGATGTGGACAGCCTTCCTGATAGCCTTTGGCAGCCGGAGGCTGCTCTGTGCTCCCAATCACTGACCTGGAAAAGGGAATTTTAAAGCTCTTTCCAGCTTCTTATGCCATGAGCCACCTCCGTGCACCTTGTTACACTGAGACACAGAGAGAAACCTCACTTTTGAACAGCCACAAAGCAAATGAGAAGACTTGCTAGGAAGACAGATTCAGCTCTGCAGGTTCCCAGGAAAGGCTAAAGACATCTTTATAAAAAGATATTAGCCTAACTTTTCCCTCTTGCAAAGTTTTGCCCATAAAAAGCAGCTTTTGTCTTTCAAAAAGCTGCCTTATTTCTAGGCAGAAGGACAAAATCTGAGGCTAAAATCAGTCCGCAGCTCTCAACATAACTTTGGTCGGGGACCTCTTCTTTGTCCCTGGTCTGCTGAGCCATCTCACTTCTGACCTGCCTTTTGCTCCTTGCTTCACGGGGAGAATACCGAGAATACCTCTGGTTACTGCATGACAACGCCGCAGAGAAGGTGAAAACGAGCCTTTCCCTGTTCCCAGCCCCCTTTGGAAAACCGCAAGGACGTTGCTCACCATCCAGTTCCTCCACGGAGATATTCGCTAGCTGTTCGCTGTCGCTGCCAGCAGAGAGTGAGCGGTTCAGGTAGTTGCCTTTGTACAACAAGCCAGCTGTTACATGGTGGAATGGCATCTTCTCCCTGGGCCCAAGAGAAAAAGGAAGAGAAAGGCTTATTTTAATGATTTGTCTTTGTTTTATTTGAACAGTGCAATAGCTTGTCTTGAAAGAGTAGCTGGACCAAAGCATCCTACACCAGGGAACGTGCATTGAAGTTGGGTGCATGACTGATGGATTGCAGATTTTATTTAGTGCCTAAGACAGGAGCTAAATAAACAAACAAAAAAGCATCAGCTTCTTCCTTATGCCGAACAAGAGTTAGCAGAGACAGAACAGAAGCGCCTTAGGACAATATGAGTTTCTAGCACTCGTACTGCTGCATTCAGCCTAGAGATTTGCTATTTCATAATAATTATATAGTGCATAGGGGTCTACATAGACATGCAATTAAAAAGTCATAGCATCCAGCAGCAGGACTTTCAGAGCCACGCAAGGGTCTGGACACCAGCTCTCAGACCGCGCTCCGGAGCATTGAGACCCCTGAGATGGTCCAGCCCCCCGGCCCAGAGCATCCCTGCTGAGCGAGACCCACGTCGCGCCGGTGCCTCCGCTCCAGACGTCAGCGGCCCTCGCCACGAGAAGAAAATCCACATTCGAGCAGGGCCCAGCAAAGAACATTTTCATCTCGCAAATATGACAGCTAAGGAAAAATACTGCTCAATGGGAGGCTGTAGCAGAAAAGTGTTTGCAAACTTAGCAGGTATAAACACCGCAGCCTAGTGAAGGGCAGCCATCTGCACAGACAAAAGTGGAAATCACTGTCAGCAGCACTTACACATTGATTTAGGATACACAAGAAAGAGGCGAGTTTGCCAAAGTCAATTGAAATATTAAGAGGAAGATTTGTCATACCCTGGGCTGGTTTCAATCAGCGCAGCCCCATCATGGGCGTATTGCGTTTTATACTGTACGTTTCCAGCAGACATAAATCAGCAGAGTCAACAGAGCCACCCAGACATCGGCCGAGGATCTGGCCCGGGGTCTCCGCAGGGGCTGGAGGGTGGCCAGGACACGCTGGGCAGTACGGCTTGGAATGGGCCACTAATATAAATTTATACGGCGACTTTGGCAGATCTCACTCAACGCCAGCAGGGGACAGTCCCTTGGAAACAAACTCCAAGGGCATCCTCGCTCCAGCCATGCCGGGACATCAGCTTGCTCTGCCATAAAGAGATAAGTGCCACCTACTGAATCCTTCTCCAGCCAACACTACAATTACAAGGATGATCTGGCTCTTACTCAGCCATATGTTCTTACCACAGTCAATAAAACAAATGTATATACATATATTTCATTAAGTTTGTAACAAATGCCTTCTTGCCTCACTGAGTTAGTAAAAGCTTTAATAGACTCACCAAGAGCAAACGAACCTCGAGACACAGGAAAGTGAAGAGGAAAAGCCATGAGGTTTCTCTTGCACTGCTCAGCACGTACCTAGAATTTCTCTTGCAGTAATTATGTAAATAAATCCTAATCGTAATTTTAAGTATTTTTATTTGGGAGCCACTTTCTTCAGCAGCACATTAGAAACCGTAAACAAGGTTTTCTTTTTCATTAAGCCGATCTGTAATTTCCCAGCACTTGCCAATTAATGTATTTCATTCTGATATATTGCTCGCTCTGACATATTGCTCTGCACTAAGAGGGGAATTCTACCTACCCAGAGGGAGACACGTAGGCGATGCCAGCTTTGGGACCGCTCTAGGTCCCGACGAGCACGGCTGGAGGGACGCTTCCAGCCCTTTGCACCATCTCCAGGAGCTCCCAGTCCCACCACAAAGTATTCGGGCAGCAATCAATCCATGTTTTCTCTTGATAATCACACACCCAACGGCAAAGCAATTACACTGATTTTTCCAAACCCTATTAAATTAAAGAGACTTAAATCTAACACCTGCAACGGCCCAGGCAGAGCTTGCACTGCGAAAGCAGCGTGCGACGAGCCCCTGGGGCTGGGGACGCATGGTGGCACCGGCCCCTGGGCAAAGGGAGCTCAGCCCCTCACACTCCCTGAGCCCACCCGCCGTCGGAGCAGCCGCAAGCCATGCATTTCAGAGCACTAAAGCATTTCTGAGATCACTTTCTGTGCCTTTGCTTCTACAACCAATAAAAAAAAAAAGACAATGCATCTCCCTTGAGGGCTGAAGTGCTCCCACCTGGGATCCTGTAATGCATTTTAGTACTGGGGGAGTGGGGGGACCCATGATATCCCAGAGCGAGAAATCCTGGATTAAATTCTACCACCTAGGTATATTATTATTTTTAAAAATGCAATATTATTCAACAGAAACCCTGCAGAGCGGCTGAATTCCAGCAGCTCTCAGCCTGCCTCCAGTTTTAACAAGAGATGCTCAGAACCGGACGAGCAGCAGCTCCAGATGTCCAAACAGGGATGCACAGCCACGCTTCGGGAGCGCTCAGCATCCTGCAGACCGGAGCCTGCTGCCAAAACCGAGCCGTCTGCACCGGGGGGGGGAGACCATGGCAAAAGGGGGCACTGCAAGGTGTGAGCTGTGGGAGGGCTCATCAAGGAAAGCACCACATTTTGCAAAGCATCCTACATTGAAACACCCAAAAAGCTTTGTGGAAATATGTAGGTGGCTGATGCCTGTCTGGGAACAAGAGGCCTGTCCTAGCACGGACACACCGGTCCAGGCTCATTTTGAATTTAGCCAAAATGTCTGTGTTAGAGACACGGTGACCTTGAGCTTGCCTATGGCTGCTCCTTTCAGTGCCAGCCGAGAGCCTGGGTAAACTCAATCCGTAACAGACCGGGTGCTGATGGGACCCAGGCCACGCTGTGGTGACGCCCTTCCCGGGCGCTCGGTCAGATGCTGGTGCCGGAGTGCAGGGTGCCGACAGCTTTCTGTCTCTTCAACGTCTTAAATTTGCATTAACGTGTGCTCACCTCCTCTGAGTGGGAAGGGGGAAGATGCCCCAGCTCTTGCCCCATTTCACAGAGCTGCACAACAAGCCCCCGAGCAGGCAGCTAGCAGCGAGCCTCCCTCTCCATCTCCGAGCACTCGAGCCAGACACATTTTCCACTGAGCGACTTGCAAACCGAAAGCAGTTTTCAAAGGCATAGTGGGATTTTGGAGCAATGAAATCTCCTTGAATAATACCATGAAAACATTGACATTTAACCAAAAAGCCCTCAAAGAACCCATAAATGTGTGTATGGAAATGTTACCATGGTACCTTGCCAAGGTTTCCGTCTCTGCGCCAAGCTCACCAGCAGGTTACATCCCCCGGAACGCCCGGCAGCAGCTCTGCCAGCCTCGCTCTTTCCTTTCAGCACAACCACATTTGTGAAATTTATAAGATGTTCGTAAAGCAATTTGCCATCAGGAAAAAAAGGCAGTTAGACGATGCTCACATGTCTACGCTCGCTCCGGTTTGCATTCTTCACCCGCTCTTGTGATATGTTTTTTAAAAAGGCTTCCAGACCCAATTGAAAATCCACATGCTGACAAAGCTGGAAGGTTTAACTTAAGTATCAGTCAACAAGATGGCACCAGGATCAATTTGTATCGATCCCGGATCTCCCTTGGTAGTTACCAATTTGGAAAAGATTTCTTGCTAACCTCTCTCCTACGTGCAGCACAAAATGATGCCCAAGAGTTGATCCCCGTTTTACAGCCTTGGGCATATAACACCCGGGATCATTTGCCCTGCCTGGGTGTTATGCCTGGCCGGAATCCTGTATTCAGCTATAATTCGATGGATCCTGGCTGCTGCCCAGCAGGCTGGGTGGGACCTGGGCTAACAGGTCCCTGTCCTGGATGCCAGCCGGTCCCACAGCCCCTGGCCCACGGGTTGTCAAACAGACCAGGCAGGAACGATGCTGGTGGAGAAACATGGGAAAGTGGTAAAATTGTGATCCCCATCTCTCCCACACATCTATCTGAGGTTGAGCAGGGGGTTCAAGCTGATAGTGTGGGAAAAGACACCGGTACACGGGTGGACAAGCACACACGTGTGGTACAGCAGCGTAAGCTTCATTTTGCTAAGAAAGCGGGCTAAAAAAAAATACAGGAATACAGAGAAAATCCATGAAGCAACCAGATGGTAGTGAAACTGGAATGGTAGCTGTAAAGTCCCCCAGCTCGCTCTAAAACCCTTTAAAAATTCATCACATGAATTAACAGTGCTAAAGATGCTTCTCCCTGGGCAGAGCAACGTTATAACATCTGAGGCAAATAAGAGCAATGACTTCCAAAAAAATTATCTCATTTTCCCCAGAGCTGAAACGATTGCCATTATCTTTTCAGGTAGGCTGTGTAACACCTAGCCAGATCCAAAGGGAAGAGCAGAGCAAACAGAACTGGGAAATCCCCGGGCGATTTGCTCCTCCTTGCTCTGGGCGTGACGCAGCAGCCAGGGGACACGACCAACTTTCCAAAGAGTCTTTATTGCTGTTCTGGTACATTTTCCTTTCCTTGCTGCCCGTGCCCGTTGTCCCTTCCCTCTCCCCAGGAGGCAGTCACAGCTGGGGGTCGTGGTCAGCCCGTGCTCTCTGGCATGGGAGGGATGGAGACGGACTAAATCCCCATCTCTGTGTTTGGAGCCAATATCGTTAAGGGAAGACAAGTCAAGCATTTTGTTGCAGACACGTGGCTTTGGCAAAATCCTCCTGCTAGGAAGCGCACTAAGTCACTTTGTCCCTTATCACCTGCACTGGCTGTTGCTAACAATAGCCTTAAAGATTATTTTTTCCTATTTATTTTGTGCAAAAACTTGGCACCTCAACTGCAATATGAGCCCAAGCTACCAAAGGGAAGTCTGAAGGGCCCGAAGAGTGCGGTTTTGGCACGGGGAGGAGCGCTGAGGATGCAGGGAAGGGGAAGGGGAGCACATCGAGGGCTCCGTAATGAGGTGTGAGGATTTAAAGCTGCTGCAATAAAATGCAGAAGTCTTGTTTAATCAGTCTCAACTCAGGTGTGTAAACAGACGCAGGAATGAAAGCGTGCTCAGGCAGATGGCTTTTTCTGTAGCTACAAAATCAGTGTAAGTGGGTCCTGGAAGGGCGCCTTGGGATTGAGAAAAATAAGGTCTGGTGCATAGGGAGCCTTAAAAGAAAGTCCTAAAATAGATCCTCCCAGGGAGGAAAATCTTTGAGGAAGTTTGTATTTTCTGACTATTGATACCAATAAAGCCAAATCCCCCAAAACACATGAAAAGGCACATTTGGGCTATATATAAACAGATGTATTGCAGGAAGAGAAAGACAAGAGCCTCCCTGCTCCCAGTCCGCCGCTGCAGCCTGCACAGAGCAGTAAACACACCGGACCGTTTTTGGAAGCCAAATTTCCTCAGACTGTAATGCAAAGTCATTGGGCTGTGAGTCCAAGCGAGCCCTAAAGCTTCCTCTGAAAAGGTTTTTCTTTTACTTTTGGAAAACAGGAGTGCTCTCACTTTGCGGGCGCAGGGCTGCTCATCAGAAGCTAGACCCAGCACTTACACACATGATATTTTCAGCAAATTAATCCATCCAGATTAATTTCATACCTTTTACAAGGACGCAGGGACTGCAAACATGAGATCTTAATCCACGGTGCACACACAGGCGTGTGAGATTCACGATGCGTTTGCTGGTGGTGATACAGGTATGGACCAAAACTGGATCCCCAGGGACCACTTTCAGCCCTGACCCTCCACACCCACATGTGCCCCCGGCCTCATCACACCATACACAGCATTCCAGCTGTATGCGATTATTTATTGGCATAAGCCTAAGAAAACATTCCCCTATTTCAGACAATGACCAAGAAAATTAAGATCTCCTTGCTGATAGACACCAGGTTGGGATACCAGCAATAAAGGCTCCCATGGTGATCAATGGGTAAAAGGACTTTGCAAACCTTAGACCATTTTCAGCATTCAAGGATGAAACTGGGAAGAAAGTCCTCTGAAATGCAGAAAACAAGGTCTGAGTGACAAGCCTAATGGATGAAGTGCCACCGAGGCACTTCATGAGCGACAAACTTGCAGGTTCCAGGACTACAAAGCGACAGGAGCTTCAGATGGTTTTGTGCTCTTTTTTTTCCCCGCCTTCTCCAGAAAATTTGAAATTAAAAGGAAGAGGAAGGTCACTTTTTAAAAGACACCACATCGCTAAACGACTGAAGCTTCACGGCTGCCTTTGAATTCTGCATGGCAGAAAGGACGAGCTGCGGATGCCAGGTCAAGTATAAAATATACCCATTTCCGTCTGAAAGCGGAACATGTGAGAACACAGCGGGACAGTTTTAAACCATAGTTGTTGTTTGTTATTTTTTAACTATGGCCTAGACTGATCCTCAGCTCAACCTGCCGGGAGGAGAGGACTGCAATGGCTTGATAGCTCTGCATCTCCAGGGCAAGCACATCACACGCTAAGGGGATATTCCCTTTCCATTCCCAAACAGGCTTAAACCTGCATAATTAAAGAACCATCATAACCGACCCCGCCAGCATTTCAGCTATAAACCCAGGCTCCTCTTAGCCCTCAAACGCATCCTCCCCTTTCACAGCCAGCAGTCCCAAGGGTTTTTGCTGCCCCTCTCCCTCTTTTTGCCACTGAGCAACTTTCTGCTCCTGGCGGCAGGGCTTGAGTTTAGCCAGAGTTAGTCAAAAATTTCCATCTTCATATAAACCACAGTTGGTTTTGAAAGCTACTGAGCTGATATTAAAAAGTAAAAGACAAGTCAACAGGACAACAAAATTCTCCGAACCTTCCTCTCTTCCCCACCTTTCTGATAATTCACCTGGAAACATGAAAAAATCAGTTTGGAAACGGAGCTTTTATCCCTGGGGAGGCTGCAGGGTGCGTACACCAGCCTCCCATTCCTTCCTACAGGTTCAGCTCCTCTACGAGATGCCAGGACCCGCGTCGTGCACCATCCTGGGGCTTCCAAAAAGAGACTGAGGGCACAGTAAGAGTTTATGAGAGGAAAACAACGCAGGCTTCCAAAAAGCTCTAAAATCTCAAGGCGAAGGGCTTCTGTGATGGGAAGCTGAAGGCTATAAACACGCAAATTGGAAATTAAGCAAGAGTTTTTAATGGCGAAGGTGATTAACTAGTGGAACAAAGTACCAGAAGGAGTGACACATTGCTGTCTCCCAGACAAGACCAGCTGGAACACACGCTTTAGCCAAGCGCACGCTACCGAGCTCAGTATTGGAGTTAACGGGCTGAAATCTAATGGCTTGTGATACACTGTTTTCCAGATTAGATGCTC
The DNA here is from genome assembly GCA_013396915.1 of Stercorarius parasiticus. NCBI lineage: Eukaryota > Metazoa > Chordata > Aves > Charadriiformes > Stercorariidae > Stercorarius > Stercorarius parasiticus. The sequence goes on along the minus strand of VWZL01001504.1, from coordinate 102,118 downwards.
CGACGGTCCTCCTGGGCCTTAAAACCCTCCTCCTCACCCCCCGGCAGTCGGCTTCCCCAGCACTCAGATGGGGGCATGGACAAAGTCAACACCCAGCAGTTTGGCTGAGCACACATCGCAGGGCAGCGGTGCAGGAGAGGCTTTGGACCGTCAGCCGCAGCTGCTCGCACCATTACACCAAGCCCCTCCACAGGCCTTGCTGTTCAAATATGAAAATATCAGATTTCTCTTTTTCTGGAATACATAGCTCATTTCCCCCCGCCCCCCGAGTGGAAGAACACAAGAAGATAATAGAGAACTAACTGATGGCAGAGGGTAACGAGGTCCTCGTTGGCCGTCAGAAGCAGCATATCGCAGAGCTTTTAGCCGAGACGAAGAGAACGTCAAGACAGCGAGGAAACGTCACTTGTGCATCTTTACCCCCTCCCCAATGCATTTCTAACCTGTTTCCCTGCTCTGTTTAACCGTTTTCTCCCCCACTCACAACCACTGAGTGTTTGCTCATCGAGAGCGTCTGGAGGAGAGTTTTCTCAGCGTGCTTCTGTTCATTTCCTCGTGTCCAGTTGCCTTCACTGCACAGGCATAAATCAGCCCCACAGACATTATTAGCAGCGATTCCTGGCACCCCCAGCACACTGAGCAAGCATCCCATTTAAGAAAACAATATACAATGGATTATTCATAACAGACTGAGTGCGTCACAGATGAGTAATTATAAACATGAAATACATAAATAATGACAATTTTTACAGCAGACTTAACAAAGTAGCACACTACAAATAGCCTTTTGGTTGATTATATATTATTAATGAAATGCCAAAACATTTAGGTTTTTTTAACAGGACAATTAATTACTCCCAATAAATGTGACTTATGCCAGGCCTCTTCTTTAAAGGAGGCTTTTGGACATCTGGTGAAGGTTATTTTTTAAAAGCAATAGCTGATGGTTCCTACAGAAAGTTCCCTAGGAGCTATGAGGACTGCAGCCATCAATGTATATAAATGAGCCAGAAAGTAATTAAAGAGGCAAGGGTAGCCATAACACTGGAATAATCTTCATACAAATTGAGGTGGATCACAGTGTAAGATTCAAACCAAGACACGCTCCAAGAAAGTGTCTTTATACACATACTATGGCCCAGCTTTAAAAGAGGATCCAGATTTTAAAAGAGGATCCCAGTTTGCTTGCTGGGAGAGGGTCAACTGACCCAAATGAAGACCTTACCCCAACAAGAAGTTTCCAGAACCACCAGGCTGTATTAACTACTGTCAAGCCAGGAACAGGCTATGGTGAGAAAGGGACTGTTAGGCTCATGGCACCTCTCCATGCAGAAAACTGGAAATATAGAATCATAGAATCGTCTAGGTTGGAAGGGACCTTTAAGATCAACAAGTCCAACCATCAACCCAACACTGCCCAAATCACCACTAACCCATGTCCCTCAGCACCACGTCTGCCCAGCTTTTAAATCCCTCCAGAGATGGCGATTCCACCCCTTCCCTGGGCAGCCTGTTCCACTGTTTGATACCCCTTTTGGTGAAGAAATTTTTCCTAATATCCAACCTAAACCTCCCCTGGTGCAACTTGAGGCCGTTTCCTCTTGTCCTAAGCCTTTGGCCCTGATGGCACCAGCTGCCTTTAGATGCACAGGACTTGCAGCGCCACTGATGAAGGTGGCCAGGGCATCCACCGAATGGTGCACCGTCCACCCAGAGCAGCTGCTCAACACCGACCATGACACTACTTAGCTGCCTATGGGAAGAGTATATAGGTAGATCCCAAACCTGCAATGACCTCTCTACGTGCACGGTGGTGCGCAGGGATGCACCTCCTCCCGGGGGTAAGCCCTGGAGCCCTGATGCTGCAAAGCTCCGAAGCACTCCCTGGACCCAGCAGGGTCTGAGCACGTGCTGGGGGGGCCTCGTCGGCCAAGACCTTCATTCAGAATAAGCCAGATCCTATCAGGGAATGCTGAGCTGTGTTGAGAAAGTCTGCGCTTCTTTCTTTGCGAGCTACCGGTCTTTGGAAGATTATAGTAAAGCTGTTCCAAGAAACCAAAATGATCATTTCCTGCTGGAGCACAGTATTTAGCTCTTGGGGTGGCACAAATTACAGCATCCTTATTTTTATTTCAGTATTTATTTGAAAGAAATATACAATAGAAATGTGATGCTGGCTGTATTTTAAACCCACGAGCACTCTGTAAACAAGCTAGACCCGGAGATATTTGCATGTTTCTTCTTGAAACATAAGGAGAACCAGCGAGACTGAATAATTGAAAACAGTTATGGAGACTTCATTTTCTTGTTTTTCCTGGGATTTACTCTTGGACTGGCTGTTCCCAACCTTAATACCTGGCACGGATGATCAATTATTTGGAATCTCATTTGCATAATGGTTGATGTGCCGACAGCTCTCCACGGGGAAATCACTGCCCTGGCAGAGGTCACCAATATGCAGAAAAAAATAGTGTAGAGAGGGCTTTTTTGTTAAACTGCAGTTTTTAAAAGGGGTCAGAGCAGAGTATCTAAGACCAAGGATGAACAGATAAATATATCTCAAAGAACACATTACTGTGACATCCTTGGTAGCCTTTAGATCTGTCCCCAAACCCTTGGAGAAGCTTGCCAATTAGCCTTCCAAACATATCTGGGTCTTCAAACCCATGACCATGGGGCAGGCTTCCCTCGGGGTCTGGGGAGGAACCACAGCCTTCACAGGAGGCAACGGCAAAACTCCTGTTACCTCCACCAGGACAGGTTGCAAGCATCAGCAGTGCTCATCCAAGCCAACGGGCTATTTACTTAGCTGTTTGCCTAAGGCTTTGCAGGATTGGATAACCCTTCAAAATGATCTACGCAAACAGCTGTGGTCCTGCACGTAGAGGAGAATGAAGAAAACCTCATTAAAGTGGATCAATCCCGGCGCAGGCACGAGCTCGCTGCAACTCATTAACTTCAGCGAGGCGCTGCCCTACTGACCTCTTTGCAGAATCAGGCCCCCGGCAGGAGGCGAGTACAAACGCAAAGAGAATTTAAGTTAGGAAGGAATTAAGCCAAACTGGAATGGGTGCAGGATACCAACGGCATCCATTCCCTTGACTGAACAAACTTCCAGCTTCTTGGGCTTGCTCACGTTACTGTTTAACGTGCCGGCATCATGGATAAAAAGATCCCGAGGAAACTCTTTGCACGCAGAGGCTCTCTCTGCACACACGTGCCCGCCGCACTGCCATAGAACAGAATAGAATCACCTAGATTGGAAGGGACTTCAAGATCATCGAGTCCAAGCATCAACCCAATGCTGCCAAGTCCACCACTAACCCATGTCCCTCAGCACCACGTCTGCCCAGCTTTTAAATCCCTCCAGGGATGGCGATTCCACCCCTTCCCTGGGCAGCCTTTTCCAATGTTTGATAATCCTTTTGGTGAAGAAATTTTTCCTAATATCCCTCCTAAACCGCCCCTGGTGCAACTTGAGGCTGTTTCCTCTTGTCCTGTCACCTGTGTCACCCCACTCCTCCAGGACCCCAAGTGACCACAGGCGCACCCAGGATCTGCTCATGCCCAATCTGAAAGGCAAAGCAGCCAGATTTTGACCCTTGCTGCTTTTATAAATACCCAAACCCATTCCGCAGACACCACGGGGAGGAACTACAATAAACACGTGTGATGACGACGTAAATACGGGAGGGAAAGGCAAAGGGACGGCTTGGAGAGCCCCAAACCAGCACGTCCACCAAGGACCCCCCCAGCGCTGCTGGGCATCGGTTCGCTGCTGGGGGCTCAGAGACAAGGACTCAGCACCCCATTTTGCAACAACCTGCACCCCGGAGGTACCCGCCGACGCTGCTGGGATGCCAACGCAGCAGGGCACGGCTTCAGGCAAGGAACGGTGTGGATCCGAACCCTCCAGCCGGGTTAAATGGCTCGATAACGTATGAAAAAGGGAGGTATATGCTGCCTGAAAGCTTCAGCTGTGAACAGACCTAATGACAGCATGCAGTGCAGATGTTTAAGCTTTTCTTTTATCATGCTGTAAAAATGTATATACAATTATGCCCAGTAAGCCGCCACAAGCAGATCCGAAGTTCAAGGAATGAGGGGGCAGCTTCAGAACCACCCACTGAATTTCTCCACATTTTCCGTGTCCTACCCATGCACTTCAGGTTCAACAGACTAAATCCACACTGTGGCTTTAATTACCACTGCTTAATGTCTTTATTCTGAGAAGCGTTTTCACATTTTAGTGCTTTTATCAAAGTAGACTGCCTTTAATTGAAAGCAGACCTGTAAAACAGTGTGTTTCTATTGCCCTCTTTCCATGATAGCCCAAGTGCTATTGCATAATACCTAGTATTTTCTTCAGCTTCTTGAATACACTTTTAACACTAACCACATTCACAGGCTAAAAATACAATTAAAGACTACCCCGTCTTGAAAAGCTTCTCCGTACGTATCATTTCCCCCAGTTAACAGCCGAGCTAATGCATCCTCAGCTGCGGACTGTATAAAACTGAATAAAACTGACTTGGTATTGTTTACAGGACTCATAAAAAATCATTGCCGTTTACCTTAGCAATGCACCTGGCTAAAAACGAACGCTCTCAAACCCATTCTACATTCCCAACATATTCTGAAAAGGCTCTGCCTGTTTAATTTTACATCTCCTAATAGATTGCCTGCCATATGTCATGCCGAATCAATAAATTTATATGTGCACAAATCGACTGAAATGATGTTTACTGGCATTTCTAATACAAGTAGTTTCTCGGTGGGTATTTTCTTCGGTTCACGATAACTCTGGAAGATAAAACATGCACAGCACTATCATCTCACTCCGGGTCAAGCCACGATTTTGCTTAGAAATGAGGTCATTTAAAGAAAAATAAAATGAGAGGACTTACATTGCATTGTAACTTACAGAGGAAGGTTTTCTGGAGGCCGTGTGAGATGTATGGGACCAGCCATTTAAACGCCCCGAGACCGGGCTGGGATTTACTCTGTTGAAGGAAAGCCCGGACAAGCGGCCACAAAAATTTATATTTATATATATCCATTTATATTTATATATACCCATATTATTATGATATGGTAGGAATAAGCTGCATCAGCATAATCCTCGAGCACGTTATAATTGGACAAAAACTGCGTGATAATGAAGTCGGAGAGAGGGTGAGTCCGGAGAGAGGAGCTCCGAGCCCGGCTCCCCACACAGCTGAGACACAAAAGGAAGGAGATTTTGTTTAAATTAGCATTTGTCCAAACTATTTCTCTTTAAACGTGGCGTGGGTTGTTTTTTGGTTTTTTTCCTTTTTGCAAGACAAGTTTTGCCCCGGGATTGGACAGCTGGGAAATGCTCGCCAAGTGTTATCCATCACCGATGAAATCCATCACTTCGCAGGATCGGGCCCCAGCCTCATCCTGCCCCACCGAAAAGTTAAGGGAGGGTGTTGTGAGGAGCAGATGGGGTCTACACGCAACCAAAGAGCAGAGGAGCAGCAGCCAGCTCCTGCAGCCCCCGAGGAGACCCCAGCGGTCCTTACACCTGGAAGTTTCACCTGGTGCAGGATTTGGCCCAGGTCCCCCACCCTCCCCATCCCTCACCGCCTGGTTGGGTTCTCACCCGGAGAGACGCAAACTGCCTTGCCAGAGCCGGGGCAGGGGATCTATCTACAGGTGCAGCGCAGAGAGGATTTATCTACAAGTACAGCGCACACTCCGAGGAAACAGTTAAGCATCCACAAAGACTCCAAAAACTGAAAAGCTGAAGCTTCCCCTATCAAACCCTTCCCAGAAATAAAGTCGCACCGCCAGACATGCATGCCAGTGGGGAAAGGATGCGGGCAAAGACCCTCTACCCTCCCTGAAAGAAGCCAGCTGGAATATTCCTGGTGAAAAAATAAAAAACCAGCATTGGGAGCTCTTACCTGGTAAAATCTGTATTCCCAGCTCCCAGCACACCTACAGCACCAAGCTCTCATGGGGCATCGCACGAGGGTGCAACGGCAGACTGGTGCAGGTCATGGAAGTTTACAGCCAGAAGCAAAAAAAAACCAAACCTAAACCACCACAAACCCAAACCCAAACAAACAAAAAAATCCCCCAAAAACCACAACATGACCCAAATGATATCCCTGCAAGGGCTGTCTCGTTACAAACAAGATGAAGGAGGGGTTTTTACTTGCTCTGAGGCATCATATGGAGCTTAATCACACGCAGTTACGTATATGGTGCTTTTGGCCTTCAATCAAGTGTGTCATTTTGGTGGCAGCTGCCTACGTGATGTAAGCAACCTGGGTGATCCAGTCCTTTGCCAATCACGGCCTTGTGCAGCTATTTTACAGCTGAACCACAGGGAAATTCGATTTCCCAGGCAATGGGGAGATCCTCTTGTAGTCCGGCAAGCACATGGAGTGAGATGGGATCACGCACCTCTCCTCGGGTTGGAGTTACGGCCACCCACAGCCCGGCCAGACCTCCGCGAGCTGCTCCCAGGGCTGATCTCCTCCCGCTCTCATATCCCGACTGAGCCCGTCTGTATCCTGACGACTCGCAAGACACTCCAAAAGCCCCCGAGAGCCAAGACAAGCTTGCACGGTGCCCGGCGAATGAGTGCGGCGCAGGGCGGCGTGTGCTAAGGGGGATGCAGGTGCTACGTGGAAACCAATAAAACTTGGTGGGTGGAAAAGGTCTGAGCTGATGGTGAGTAACAGGGGGAACAGCTCACGCTCAGGACACCAGCAAAGCCCCACAGCTCAGCCCTCCTTAACGCATTCCTTTTGCTGGAGAAATCAGGAGGCAATCACCGCAAATCACGTACGAAATCTGAGGATTGAAATTATATCTGAAATAAAACCAGGCTGGGCTGCATCCATTAAAGCTATTCGTAGGCATCTGGGTGACAGGCAGGACTCTCTTTGGGAGTTTTTTGGTTGCCGACAGCGGCATCACTAGGTGTTTGGGGCCAAATTCCTCCGGCGCGTTTGTTGATTTTTCACAGATTCATTAAAGCCCCGTCTATTCAACCAGATGGCGGATGCTCCCCCTGCTCTGGGCTCTTCATTCTTATCTAACTCCCCAAGAGCAGGACACCGCAGAGATACCGAGCGCTCATTACATCATCCGCGGCACGAAGGAGGAGAGGGCCGGGAAATTAAGAAAAAAGGGCTCTCTGGGCAGCAAAAGTGATGTTACGCCGCTCCATGGCAACTTGCGTGCCCCGCTCCACAAACCCGCGTGTGCGCCACGCAGCCCAAGAGGGGGGTGAAAAATAAACCCACCCNNGCGTGAAGGAGGGCCGGGGGGGGGGGGCGGGGGGGGGGACACGAGGTGCCGAGTCAGGCTGGGAATGGGGATGAGCATCCCCGCTTGCAGACCCGCCCGCCCGACATCACCATCCCCGGACCCCACCGCACCCCGCGGGGGACGCTCCGA
>VWZL01001504.1:69842-90460 GCA_013396915.1 Stercorarius parasiticus | reverse complement strand
GCCCCATCCCTGGAGACATTCAAGGCCAGGCTTGACGAGGCTCTGAGCAACCTGATCTAGTTGAAGATGTCCTTGCTTACTGCAGGGGGGTTGGACTAGATGGCCTTTAGAGGTTCCTTCCAACCCAACACATTCTGTGATTCTGTGACGGATGAAGGTGCCAACAATGATGGGTGGAAAGGGGCAGCCTCCAGCTGCCGCAGACCCCGGCGAGGGTCTCGCACGTGCCAGCAGCGGGCTTGGGCTGGGGCGGCGCTGGCAGAGCCGCATCTCCAGCCCCACCATCTGCCGGGATCCAACGTTTCATTTCAGCCTCATGGGGGAGATCAGGGCTGGCTGCAAACATCAGAGGTAGGCACAGGTTTGGCACCCGGCACCCCCTGTCCTGCTGCCTCAGACGCCAAGATTTTGAGTCAAGCTCATCTGCAAAAGCTAAAAAAGCTTCAGTTTTGCAACGGAGTCCACCCCAGCAGAGCTCATCACAGAATGAGACCTTCGGGGAGCGGGGGAAAAGCACCCAAACGAAACTGAGAACTCCTTTTAATTGCATTATCTCAACAAACTAAAGCTATAGACAAATGCAATTGCACCCACAAAAATCTGCTCGCTCCCACCCGAGACGCCGAACGCTTTGGCTTAGCTGGGGCCAGAAGAACACACTGGCAAGATGAATGTACGCTTATACTCCTCCCGACAAGAAAGCTTGACATCCAGCAAGCTCGTGCAAGGGGTTTATCTCTGGGGGCGGGGGGGGGAATCGACAGAAATGCCCATGTGCGAGAGAAAAGCACCTCCTGTTCATGCCGTTGAGCAGACTGGTTTTACTCTTATTATTTATACAGAGCAGCTCTGGCACACTGTGTAATAGAAATGGATGAGGTTTCAGCCCTTCGCTAGCCCACAAAAATAAGACGACTCTGCGCAGGCACCGCGGGGCAAACAGCCCCAAAGCAAACCCAGAAAACTCACAATGAATTTTCAGTGGGGAGGGTTTGGGGTTTTCTGGTGTTTTGGGGGCTTTTTTTGTTTTGTTTCATTTTGTTTTGCTCTTAGAAAGATAGCCCTGTAATTTAGTGACTCATACGTCCTACATCCTTTGTTGCTTTTCATTTTCGACATCTTTAAGCTGTTTGTGGAGAACGTGCTTATTTTTAGACTTCCCATCAGTGAGAGACATTTTAGCTGGTTCAGAGGGGAAAAGCTCCATTGAGACTTTTGTGTCTGGGGTGTTAACAGGCAGATTTCCTCATGGGAAGATATTTTCTTCCTTTTTTTAAATTTATTTTTATTTTTTTTTATTTTTTTTATTTTTTTTAACTTTTACATCTCACTTGGGATCTGGGTGGTGATTTTCAGGTATGTCAAGAAAGGCTGTGCCCTAAGTGGGGTGTCTTAGGGATGCACCGAGGCCTGACCTGGCAGAGGGAGGAGGCGGATGGCTGCAAAGCAAAATCAGACACATGCTGGGGCATGAAAAACAAACGGGGAGCCCAGGATCGCTGATCATCTTCCTCCCTCTTCATCAAACCTGCACAACTCGAGCCGTGCCCCAGAAAGACTCCGTACCATGAAGCAGGCTTTCAGCATCCCACATCTGAGCACCAACCCACATCTCTCCATGCTGGGGCAAAACACGCGAGGAATATTTTAGGTACCTTGGTGAATTCAGTTCATTTTAAAAAAGCAATGCTTTTGTTTGGAAAATAAAGGAAATATTCCATTTTTTTTCCAGAAAATTAACTTTGCAAAACAGAAAATGCCTTTTGAGTCAGTTAAGAGATTTGGGGTTGAGTTCACAAAGTCTAACACCTCCTTTCAGTTTGCAGCTCAAAATTTTTTTTGGACAACTTTAAAAATAAAATTAAAGGAAATTTCAAAAGGAAAATTGGCTCTGTAGCCCTCAAAGCGAGGCATTTCATTTAAAAAAAAAAAAAAAGCCCAATCCTGTCTGCTTCTCTTTTCTTTTTTTTTTTTAAATTTTAATTAAGTCAATCAACAACGGAAAGGCCTCCAAATGAAAACCACACAGGCACCAAACGTCTCCGAGCCTCCAGATGTGCATTCCTCCACCTTCCGCTGGCGAGCCTGCAGCAGGCACCGCCATGTGCTGGCTGCCCCGGATTACTCGGGGCACACACCTCGCTCAGAAACGAGAGCAAGAGACAGAGGGAAGGGACGCATCCTGCTCCTCCGCACACAAGGGACAAGAGGTGGACACAGGNCACGGATCGGGATCAAAGGCAGATGAACAGACAGGGTCCTCCTCAGACGTCAGCCATTGAAGGAAGAGAGTTGACCCTTTCATCCCTCAGCTTTTACACTCAGCATGGGGCAGATGGGATGGAATACCCTGTTGGTGAATTTTGGGTTGCCTGTCCTGTCCGCTCCTCCCCGCAGGTGGGACCCCTCTACGCTTTTCTGCTTCCGACCCTCCAACAGGGTAAATAATGAAATTAGCTGACCTTGGTTGATATAGCAGTAAGTGTAAGCAAGAGCCTCTCTGCGTACCATTCCTTGGCACAAACTGTAAACATTGGTCTTATCACTCTGAGGACAAACCATTTTCAGCACAACATGTTGTTAATGTCAGAGAGTTAGAAGAGGCCTAGCTAAGAAATAAAATTACTGAACAGAAAGTTGGTTCTCTTTTACCTCAACCAGGACAACAGGCCATATCCCAAAATGCAGACGAGAGCATCACAGACCTGATGCTGAGCTCTCCAGGCACGTCCTATGGACTCTTTGCTTTGCACTACAGAGACATTTGGTTTTTCCCAGCACGTCTCCCCCTGAAGCAAGCAGCAGGACAGGAGCAGGCACCATCCCCGTGGTGTCCCCCAGTTCCGGCTCACTCCGCAGTGGCACACGCTGGGCTCGGCTACAGCACGGTCCCGCGCCGGCTGCCAAGCGCAGAACCAGCTCCCGCTCCCAGAAACAATAACGGCTCTTTGGCCAGCTCGAAGGAGCCTTTTCCAGGACACATTTGTAATTTTGCTGAAAGCCACAGTCCTAATGGATGGCTGGAAATACTCCACAGCTCTCTGGCTGTCACCTCACCCACGTGTCACGGGCAGGTCTGAGATACTCAGTTTCTGCTCCGCAGTTCTCCCACCATCATAAGACTCAAGAGTAGGTTTGGAGGTTCGTGGCTCATGTTTTACCTCCTGTCGACAGCTTTTTCTTTTCAAGGACGCATAAGCCAAACCAGCACAACTATGAGTCCAGTGCAGAGCACTCTGCTCTGCCCACTACCGGGCCACAGCTTCATGTTTGCATGAAGCCAGGACTCTGCATCCTCTGGAGGAGCTGCCACCATCTCCCCATCACACGTTTCCATGCAGGATACTGCACCCTGCCTCGTGCTACCAGCCTTTTCCCAGCACCCCTTAAACCCAAGGAAGTTTTTCTCCTGCACCTAAAACCCTACATGTGCAACAGGGAAACCACCAGCAAGGCTCTTGGGCAAACCCCAACACGACGTGCCAACGCAAGCACCAGCTGAACAAACTAATGAAGCAGACAAGGGAGCAACCCCATGGTGGACACCTGCCCATCAGGCCAAGCTCAGGTCTCTGCAAAACCAGCACTATGACACTTGGCTCCAAGACTGAGCCCCAACACGTCGGTCAGTGGCTCGGGAGCAGCACCTCCGAGAGGAGCTGGCTCGGGGAACGGGCTGTTGCACGGCGAGAGCAAGGCACAAGGATAAATGAGCGCAGGCTGGAGGGTGGACGGTGTCAATAGGATTAGTTTGTTCTATTATTTATCATGCCATATGCCCCAGCACTCGATCCACAAATCTGAGCCATCAGCTGTGAACACCTGTCAAGGAGTTGAGTAATTTTCCAGTTTCTGGGTAGAATAACTGGAGACAATGAGGCTGATTTAATCAGTAAGTACTTAGCTCCAGAAACGTAGTGGCTTAAAAGAAAAATCTCACTATATTTTTCTTTTTTTAAATGAATGCTTTTCTGCATTACAGTTAACCCAGGAAAAAACTCCTTAGTAGATGTATCGCAGTACAGTAGCAAGGCAGGTATTAACCAAATGCACGGTGGACAGGAGATAAACAATACACTCTGTCCTCCTGCTTGTCCACAGGAGACAAATTCCCCATTTAGAAAACCCAATAAAAATGCGGTTCTTTTATAACAACTGCATCCACTTGTATATTGTTTCTCTGAGAAAAAAAAAAATAAGTGTAAGCGACTTTGAAGTCCTCCAATGCCATCAAGAACGTATTTTTTTTTCCCTAAAGTATCTCAAAAGTAGCAAAAAATATGAAAAAAATTAATGACTGCTAACAGCTGAAACAGATGGTCTGCTGTGAATCCCCACAGCCTCATGCAACTGTGAGTCAAGCCATTTTTCAAAATGGTGAAGAAAAAAAAAAATTTGGGAAAAAAAAAAAATCAATTTCCAAGACTACCAGGCTTCCAAAAAATCCATTTGGACTTCCCAGCTCAGAGCCAACAAAAAAGGAGGGTTTGGCTTGTTTAGACCCACGGCGGGCTCAAACCCAGAGTGCCCCTTGCCCATTGCGCACATACAGACAGTCTGGATACATTCGCTTTATGCACAGTCCCCCAAGATGTTTCCCCAGGATGAGGTTTTACTCTAGGATTTTCAACTAAGGCTCCATTACGCTATCAGATTCTCAACACACGCACCCGCTGCCCGGCACGGTCCCCACTGCCCACCCTCAGAACCTGTCTGCAACCCTCCCACCCCATCCTCTCGGCACTGACTGCCCTCCGCAAGCACCACCCCACCCTGCCAGCTCCCCCCTTGCGGGGAACGGTTTGAGATGAGACAGACACTTGCCAGGAGGGAAACTCTGGTTGCCTGCTTCTCTGCTGCAGCTCCTCCTTCTCGCCAGGAGACTCGTCCCCTCGGCCACCTTCATGCTTGGGCTGCCCCTCTCCACGCTCTTCGATCAGCCCCATCAGGCAGATGAGATGGCAGGTTCTGGGCGATGTGCGAGCTCATCATGGGGACATCAAAGCCGGCAGTGTGACTCTGTAAGGAAGGGACAGAAACTCAACCACACGCATAGTACCACTTTATCATTTATTTAAACTCGATCTTTCAATAATTCATGCCAGCCTTTCACTGTGTAGCAGGACAACAATGGCAGGAGCGCAGCAACACAGGCAGTGAATAACCACATCTGGAACAGATGTTCAGTTCTAAATAAAAGCTGGTTTTGCAGAGAATGTTAAATGCCATGGGAATAGTGTGCTCTGGGACACAGCCCTGCTCCTTCCAGGGGGCAACAGCGATTTGCTCATATGTTTTGCAAGGCAGAGCTGGCACAGATCAAATGAAACAGCCAGGGCTGGCTCAGCTGCAGCCCAGTAGTCACGAGAGCGCAGACCTGCAGCGTCCGCAGGCGTCTGCTCCTCGGAAGCGCTGGGCAGATGCTGTCGCGGCAGTTCCAAGTGTGAACACGCGATGCCACGAGTCCCTTGTGTGCTCCATGTCCACTCCCACCAGCCTGGAGCACATTAGCACAGGGTCCCTGCATGCAGCCAAGAGTGCCCACCCCCCTCCCATGGAGATAGTCTGCTGTTCCTAGGAGTGAGCTGGGTCCAGCTGGTGCCCCCGTGTTTCAGGGATGTGGGTGCAAGCACCCTTGCGCAAGAGGAGGACTTGGCTCTTCCATGCTCTTGCCAAGAGGTATCTCTGCAGGGCACCCACCTGCGCTGGGTACACCCAACCCCCGAGAGCCCAGGCAGGGTATCCCTTTCAGCAAGCATCTCTTCCCCAGTTGTGACACACAAGACCTCTGACCAACACCACCTGCATCGCATCACTAAGTGCCTGTCTGTCGCCACACACCACCTGCTGCACCATTGTCATTCAAAAGACATCTGCAAAGCTCATTTCCCACCACTGTGGACATGTGGACTGTGGAGCTCTCCACAGCTCCCCCTTCCCTTCTGCATCCAAGACAAACCAGTGCCTCCACTGCCAGGACCCATCATGGCTTGTACCTGGTTGACCCACCGTCTCCAGTTCCCATTGGGACATCAACCCATGCCTTCAACCAGCCAGCAGTGTCAGCCACTAGCAGGCTCTCCTTACACGTTGAACAAGCACTTTGTTCCTTCCCCTGTGCCAACCCTTGTGCCCGGGCAAGTGCTACCAACCGATCCACATATGCACCTTGTTATCCTTCCTGAAACAACCTCCATAACAGCGTGAGCCTGCTGGTGCCCTTGGGCCGTACCCTCCTTGTGCCAGCCGCCGATAACTCTCTCTTCTCCCCTGCCCATCTGTCACCAGACGTCTGGCCTTGCTCTCCTTCTACATTGTTTTTAAGCATTTTGAGGCAAGAACTTACTTGCCATTTTCTCTGCAATCGCACAGCACCTAACACACTTGAGGCCTGACCTCCCAGGTGTACTATTACCATTACTATTATTACTACTACCACTGTTATTACCAAAGCTCTGAGGCTCCACTTGGGGTCTTGATATGGTCCTTACATTTTTTGGACTCCCTCACTTATCTCTGCGTTTTGCAACACCTCTTCTGATAGCCAGACTCTACTCTTTCTCTGAATAGTGCAAATTTACAGATGGCTTTTATTGCAAATTTTCTTGCTAATAGTGTCTTGCTCTTATTCTTAAATGTGAACCCTGCACTTTACCCTGCTAGCCAAACACTTAATGCCAGCAAGAAATTGTCTTTTTTTTTTTTTCTTCTAGATAACGGATGATCTTCCAGATTGATTGGATAATGAAATAAGTAATGGCATTAGAAGCCCATTAATCAGTAGTGAGCAGAGAATAACACAGAGTGCAAGACTGTCAACTGCTCCTGAAGGACAAGCTAAGGGGAACTGTGAGGAAATGGTGAAACCACTCGAAATCTGGTCCCCTGGTCTCCACATCTTCTTTATTTCCTCCTTAAAGTGGCTGACAATCAATTTTGGCAGGATTCCTGGTGTGGGGGACCCAGACTTGTGCCAGGAAGTTTGCTGTCCACATTAGACCCCAGTACCCAGGAGATTCCCATTACATTCATGGTCTTGCTGGATTTCACACATAGCAGGAACTCACTTTCCACAATTTCTTCCACTCCCTGGTACAAGACATGAAAAAAGAGGGAGGAATCCAGGAGGGCCCCGCTCTACGATCGCATTACTGGCGGTGGCAGAACGCAGCTCACACCTCCAGCAGGACTTTCCCCCGTGAGCCTGTTCCCACTTGAGCTATGTTTCCCCAGGAGCATCCCCAGGAAGAAAGGGCACGTTGTGTTGGAACAAGCGCTTGCAGTTGTCATGCCAGCGGGTGTGTAACAGGAGATGCTAAAGCAGATCTCAGAAATAAAGTGTCTGAGCAAAGCCACCCCTCGGAGAGAGCAGCCAGCAGGGTCACAGTCAAGAGCGCAGGCATCTCTATTAGTGCAGAGGCTGATTTATTAGTCTTGCTGTGTATCTACACCCACAGAAAATGTGGTACCCTTGGGTCCCAGTGTCTTCAATCCACATTTATAAATGTGTCTCCCAAGGGACTGCTCAGCTGTGTGTAACGCAGCTGATGACAGCTTCCCTCCATCTTTATGCAAGGTACCAAGACGCATAAGAGAAGGATCCTAGGAAGAGAATCATCCTGGTTAAATGCCATCCTGAGCTGCTGGGGACCTTTCCCCCCATGGAGCCACAAGTGCTCACTCTGGGACAGAAGAGGACCAAGAAGCAGATAACCTTAAAAAAAAAAATTGGCTGTCAAAAAGACAGAAATTATACCCTTTTTAATCCCCTGACTAGGGCACGTCCTCCGTATTCACCTTCAGCCCATCTCCCGCTACCCCAGTGAGGCTGGGAACACATCTCTGCCTTGGCAGCAGCTGCCTCACTGAAATGGTTAAGTGGGAAAGCGTTTGCAACCCAGCCCCCTTGGCTGGCTGAGCACTGCAGCACTCCTGGCCCCAAGTTTACTTTCCTCTTTTGCTTCTGGTTCTCTCATGCCAAGCGTAAGGATCTGGCCCGCTCCGCAGCCCGCCTTGCCAGCGCGAGCACAGTGACTCATTCAACAGCTCTTCATCACAACACATTCTTTCAATGGGACTTCAGTTTGGATGGCACTTGTCTTCAAAATCTGATGCTGGAGAACAGCAAGAAATGCATAAACATGGGCACAAAGCAAAGAGCCAGGGAACGGTGGGGTTGGGTCAGAACTGGTGGGGTGAGACTAATTTTCTTTTCACTTCCACCGGCAGATAACCAATTTTGCTAATAAGAGGAGAAACCCAGCCCAAAGGAAAAAGAAAGGTCCTCACATCACTTCTTCCATCAGGCTGACACCTCTTCATCTTGGGGAATTTAACATCTGTTATACAATTCAGAGAACATGTGGTTATTTTCCAGGCTTATTAATAGCTCAAACCCCAAGACTTAAAATGAAAATCAGCAGCTGCTCCAGACTTCACCTCTCAGAGAAGTTGAGAGCAGGTACAATGACTGGCTGGGGGTCAGGGCTTTCAGTCACTCCAGTGCTCCTCGTTACAAGCCATAAAGGACACAGCTTGGACTGCGTCTCTGATGCTGAGACATCTGGATTTCCAGATTTTCCTCAACACTTTTTTCCTTTCACATCTCATTTTTCTTTCCAGTGGAGGCAGAGGAGAGGGGAGAGGATCACAGAGATGAGAGTGGGCTGGAAGAGCGCAGACAGGAGGGGAGGGAGATTGCGCATCATCGTCCCCTTCATACACAGAGCACCTTCATTCATAGGACACTGTAACATCCAAGATGACTAACATGGCTTACAGGCGCTTTGATGCAAGGGTTATTTTTTGTAATGCATACGTTGCCCTCTAAGCTGGAGAACAAGCTGAAGAAATGCACTTGGCACCTGGAGTAGCAAGAAGGTTGTTTGTAGCTTGGGCTGCTCTGTTCCTGGTGGCGATGGAAGCACACCACCATGGGCATACGTCTCCACTCAGTAATAAATGCCTCAAATGCTCCCTTGTGATATTTTCAGGTAGGATTCAAGATGGTTGATAGCCTTGGTAATGGTGAGGCTGTGGCTGAGGCAAACACATGTGTATATGGCTGTTCCCAAAACACCCAGCCTGCAGCTCCTATGTCGTATCAGGCAACAGTAAAGGCAAAGTCCCCCAGCCCTCACCATCTCCAGCCCATCTAAGCATCAATGACAATATAGGGTCATGGAAATGATCTTCTCATTCTCTTGATCTTCTCAAGCAGAACTTGAAGTTCAGCTTGATCCAATCCTAAATTCATGTGTGGCTTTAAGCCAACACAGAAAAAGCAAGCCTGACAAAAGATGGTGACTAATACAAAACACTTAATTTTCTGGCACTTAATAAAGGCCAAGAACATTTGACAAGAAAGGCTAAGTTCACCAGGCGCCACTGATTGCTGCAGGGAGGAGGTGTCTGTGATGCTCCCTGTTCAGCTGTGAGCTCCACTTGTCTCAGACACTCGAGCGAGAGGCAAGTGACCCATGCCCAGGAGCACAGCTGGCCAGATTCAGAACAGCAAAGTGAATGGCCTAAACACCAGGCTATCAGAAATCAGGAGCTGGTTTAGCTCATTATAAGAAATACTTAAAAACTCACTAGGACAGAGAGTAGAGCTCATATATCTTGTCCTACCAGGAAAAAACCCAGACAGTACGTTGTTATTTCTTCGTGTCCAGTGTGAATACCCAATTATTTATACAGTGTGAAGCAGCAGAAGAAGAACTTAAGGGAAACCCACCCAAGGACATGATACAAGCTTGGAGGTAACTCCACTAGGAAGCAAAAGTCCTTGGCTCAAGACCTTCTTTCAAACTGAGTAGAGAGATGCTTTCAGCCAGCACATCCCACCTTCTGACTCACTGCTGCATCAAAGACTGGTGTGCTTCCCTGACCCCAGAGACTGCAAATCACAATCTTTATGTGGTCAAGAACCACAAGACATCTATTATGCCCCAGGAGATCTGGGGGAAGGTGGTCGTAGACAGGACCCACTCTGCAGCCTGAAGCTGGGTTGGGTTTGTGGCCAATTCAGGCATTTCCAGCAGACCTTGCTGCCTTGTTTACTCCCAGCCCTGAGATGTGGGTTACTCAGCTCTCCACTCCACCCCCTGGAGAACATCCCATGCAAACTAAAATGTTATGCTGAAAAAAAAAAAGATTCAGTAAACCATTCTCCTAACTTGGAATTCACCAAATTGAAAAACTGCTTGAGTTGATCCCAAAGTATTCTTTCAGACCAAAATCAGGAGGTACCATTTTGGCAGAGAAAGAGAGCCGTCAGCTTCATCATACATGACTGACATTTTCTTTTTTCCTCCCTGTAGCTGCCGAAAAGTTCACGCATTTTTACTTTCAGCAGCACTTCATATTTTTCTTGTCCACCAGGCCATGCTTAGCTTACCTGACCACATGGGTCTGTCACAATCATTTCTCATTCCTTTCTCTGTACCTGGGCTGATCCTGTAAGCTTTTCTGGAAGAACTTTGACAAAAGTATTATTTCTCTATGAATCAAGGCATGGTGGGATTCTTGCATGAGATCTTCCATTCCAGCTGTTTGCTTTTTGCCTTCATATACTATTCTCCAAACCTGCAGGGCACCAGTTCTGGGGTCACTTGGATGCAACTCAGTTTTTAGCATAAATACAGAGCCACAGGAAATGAGTGTGCTGAGTACTCAAAAGCTCTTGGAAATTTAGAAAGCTTCTAATTATGACTGTTACCCAACAAGGACTGTGCACATTGTTCACAGTCTTTAGAAAAAGCAAATGGCAACGTCAAAAAAATTATAGATCGAGGATTTGGAGTAAATGACCTCCTGTTCTTGTTGTGCGTTTGCCACGCAATGAAAGAAAAACAGGAAAGAGTCTTGCCAAGGTATGGAGAGGAAAAAAAAAAACCAACAACAAAAACGAAAGGGATTTTGTTGGCAGAACTTGCAAATTATTACTGCTCCCTTTCACCCAACTTCCTTAACATAATTGCTGTGTGCTGCAGCTAATTTGCCAGAGATGCTTCTGCTGTGAAGGTGGAATCACCTTGTGCAGACAAAGCTGCTTCCATCCTCAAAGACTCAATCCGGAGCGCAGGCAACAGTGAGGGAGGAAAAGAGAAACAGAGTTTACAGAGTTTAGATCAAAATCTGTCACAGCTGGATCTAAGCTAAGCTTCAGTAGGTATTTATAAGGATGTCCGGGCTGGAAGTCCAATGAAATAACTGTAGAACAGCAAATAGTTATTCTGAACTCAGAGCTACAGTCTCTGTCAACCAAAGAGTGCGCAAATCAAGACCTTGACGTATAAGAAATGTCCAGACTTAACTGGATGGTGCTCAGTAGTTATCTGAGCACACAGATATGCTTATCTGTCAGCTACGAGGCCTCTCCAAACACATTTCACATCCTACTCCTGACATCCATAGCATTAGCTCCCAGTTATGCGGGCCACAAAGCCCAACTCAACCCCAGCCCACACCACTACTACTTATGATAGCACCTACTTGGCAGGAGAGACTCAGAAATGAAACATCTGTTCAAGAACAGGATTTTTAGGTTGTGGCATGGTGGGAAAAACAGAGCCAGGAGCCAAGGAGGTCCCTAGTGCAGGCAGTGCCCTCACCAACAGAAGTCCTGCAGGATCAGACCTTGATAAGCAGAGCCAAGTGCCAGGAACAGGGTACAGCAACAGTCCCAGACAAAGTAGGAACTAGGTCCAAGGTAGGTTCAAGGTCCACGCAAGGTGCTCAGTCAGGAGCAGATGGGACTGGAAACAGAGCTACAGTGTAGGTCTAGAGGCCATTGAGGAGACAGGGTGGGAGAAAATCTACCTGCAAAATAGGTCTGAGGTCCTTCCCGGTCAACTGGACACAAGCACACCTAAAGCACAAAGAGGGTCTAAAGGCCCAGGAATGAGCTTAAATGGGCTCCTGCACCATGGTCAGGGGTGTGGGTGGGACCCAGGTGAAGCTACTTAGGGCAATTAGTGCCCTCAGGGCTCTGATAGTGTTAAGGTTTGATCCCAGCAATCAGAAACAGGGTGGGACTGGGGTTCAGATGTTGAATACTAAAAACCTTGTCACTTGTCCTGGCATCTTAAATAGTGCTCCTCTCAAAGTTGCTCTGTGCCATGGTGAGAGGTAAGCTGGTGTGTGTTACAACACCAAGCAATTGGTGTTCCTGTTGAAATCGGTTGGAAAGCAGAGAGAACCATCCTGGTCTGCTAGATCCACGCACGCAACTTTGCCCTGGCTCAAGAAAGCAAATATGGGTATTTATAAAAACACCAATGCATTTGCTTAACCTCAGCCTGTGCTCATGTGCCATTGATTTAAGTTACTTCACTTGAAGTTACATGTTTTTTCTAAATCAGGGCTTTGCCAGCGGCTCTTGAGTTCTGTAAAACAACTTTTTCTATGCATATGTTGTTTTTCAACAGCACTTTGAGACATTACTTATCAAAAGGCGCTTCATTTCCCCAACCTACATATGTTAAATAAATACTCCATAAAGCATAGGATGTATATTAGAGTCAAATGTGCTTTCAAACATTCTTGGGTTTTTGGTAAACAAAACATGTTCTGTTTTAAAGCTCTGAATTCAGTCTTACCTCATGCAATATCACTGTGCAAAAGTTTTCATTTGATTATACATCTTATTAACTGTGCTCTTGTGTGTTCTCCCCCCCTCTCTCCTGTTCTACTTACTGTGAAATAAAACCCAGTCATCACTTGCACAGCACTGTAATTTTTATCAAAATTTTTCTGCAAGATGTTAGCAAAGCATATTTAAGGCTGACCCCGACAGCCATACTCATTTTCCTTCAAACATTTCAATTACTGCTTAATTTAGGCCCGCTTGAATAGTCCTGCTGCCTCCAATATGACCATTGCCACAGTGATGCAGCAGAAGACCCTTCAAAATGAAAGGGTCTTTTTAATTGTCCGTAGAAGCGTTGATGTTAATCCTATGACTTCATTCAATATGGAGGATTCTACCTCTAAATAGTTTTACTGCTTTCTGGAGATGTGGCTTAGCCAGGTAGGAAAATAATAGGGTTTGCCTTGGGTCAAGATGCTACACGGGGGTGGTGCAAAGGGCTGGCATCCAGGTTGCCCCAGTGGCCCTGTCTTCTGCTGGCCAGTAGCTGCAGAGGCGCTACTGGCGTCCAAACTGGCATCGCTGCGTTTGGAGAAGTGGGAAGCAGCTACACTTGTTGCTGAGTTATCAGTCCCATCCACAATGCAGAGCGGTTGCCTTCAATATTTTTGCCGCTGCTGGAAGCCAAAACACGGGGATACCCACTTGGGTGGGGGCATCAATCCAGCCGTCACCCAGCTTTTGTTGGAAAAGGGCTGACTGCTGGGGCTCTGGGATGCCAGGACACGCGCTGGGTAGGCTAACGACCAGCGTATCTCGTTTGAGGCATGACCTCTACAATAACATTTGGACATCATAAAAAACTATTGGAGCTAAAATTATTGACTTTAGAAGCAGAAAAACAACTCTCAGTTTGACTCTGAGATGCCCACGGCCTATTCAAGATTTCGGCATTGCTCATATGACCTTAAATACATACACACACACACACACACTATATATACACCCACTATACTATACCATATATATGGTGTGTGTATATATATGGGCGATATATAAAGTATATTAAAAATGTAGAAGCTGCTTGAAAAGAAACAAAAAAGGAGAATTTAAAAGAGTAAAATAACTGTTTTAAAAATCTATCTTGCAAGCCCGGAGTGATCACACGCTGCCAAACCAACCAGAGTTAAAAGGAGCAAAGTTTGTGCAGCTACACGGCAGAGTAGAAGAGTTAAAAGGCATTTCTCAACAAGCACTAGTCATGTTCAAGGAGGAAATAGATCCCTGAACGTGATAAATTGCATGGAGAGGAACAATATGGCAGGCCAGAAAGGGTTTTGAACAACAACTTGGTAGAGACGTAAGAGGTAACAATAAAACCTCCTCAGAAACACTAGGGGAAGGAAGTTTGCCAGGGAGGTGGTGTGGCTGATAGATGATCGCTGAATAAAAAGCATACTCAGGAGAGACAGGTCATAGCAGAAAGGTTAAGTGATTTGTTTGCATTGTTTTTCATTATGAAGGAGATGGGAAAAGAAGGCAGGAAACAAAGATAAACAATCTGCTTTCATAATGAAAGCAACTTCCTATTGTAATCCCAGGGAGACCTGTAAAATAGATCTACTCATTTATTAAGAAATTATCTGGGGACTGGAGCTGTGTGAGGAGTGAGAAGACATTTATTAATGATACAAAATTAATCAGGATAATCAAACCCAGAATTGGTTGCAACAGTTGCAAAAAAAAAAAAAAATCTCACAAAACCCGATGTCTGAAGAATAAAGCAAGAGCTGAATTTCAGTGCCAATCAGTGCAAAATAATGCCCATGAGAAAAATAGCCTGCGGTCTGCCTGCCAAACGGCGAGCTCTGAACTGGCCATTACCATTCAGGAATGCGTTCCTGGGAGGAACACGGGTAGCTCTTTGAAAAAATCCACCCCAGGTTCAGCATAGCCATGGGTAAATGTGATGTGAGAGATTTCTGGCAAAGACACAGAGAACAAAATTGAAACTACGCTGTTGTCTGTACCCATTGTGCACCTTCACGATGAATAAATTTCTGCTCAGCACTTTCGCAAAGGGAGATAACAGAACAAGGAAGGAAGTGAGCTTGGACAGAGAGTGGCTTCTGCGTGAAAATAGACTAACACATTAGGGCCCTTCAGTCTGGCGAAGAGGTGGTTGAAAGGGATGTCGGGGACACATATTAAAGTAGAGTTTTATCATACCCTCAACATCCCGGAGAAAGCAAATAGAGAACAAATACTTGCCGTGTCTCATGGCACCAGATCTAAGAGGTATCCAATGAAATTACCAAGAGAAGATATTAAAAAAAAGTCAAAGGAATTATTTTTGCAAATAGTGCACAATTACGTTGTAGAATTTTTCCTGGAAGATATAGTGGTGCTCAAAAGAAGAAGTAGGTTCAAGGAGGAACAAAATAACGCATTGAAACAGAGACAGACACAGCCTTCAGCACGGAAGTTTCTGCGAGTGACTGAGAGAAGCTGGGAAGCTGTAAGAGAAGGAATATGCTGCGCTTGCCCTCCTCCAGGGTGTTAGGTGAGGGGAATTTTCCCTCACTATTTATAGAGGCTGTGGCAAGGCATGGAGCTCCCATACCATTGCCCTGAGTCTGTGTGGCTTTTTTTCTGCTGACAGAGAAGAAAATGTTTCCTCCTGTACCTGCTGGACACTGAGAGCTGGAAGACATTCTCCATCAGACTGCAGCAATTTTATGTGGATCACATTTTTGACATAAAGTGTTCAACTAATGGTCAAGAAAAAGCCTGGTGAATCATCAAATGTGACCCTGTGCTTTGCACAGAGCAGGTTCTTTTCATAATTCACACCATTAAACTCAGCCAATCTGTTCTTTAAAATCCTCTATGGTGAATCTGACTTAGACACATTACCACAAAAAAGAAATATCTTTTTTTTTCATGGACTTTCATGGGCTTGTCTTCAAGAAACTGCACAGCAAAGATGGCTATTCTGCCTTGTCACGTACTTTGATAGCATTGTCCTTATTGATTCATAGTCCCAATACAACCAGGTGCCCCTGGCATGCCCCAGAAATAGTTGAGGGTCTCGAGGACCTGGAGAATGCCCTTGTCCCACCAGCTGTCCTCACCAAACCCTGGTTTCTCCCAACCTGCTGCAGCCACAGCTTCTGCACACCGTGGCTTCCTGCGCTGGTAGTGGCTGCAGGAGGTGGTAGGAAGGGGAAGAGGGAAGCCACCATGGCAGACTGGTTTCTCCAGGTCCCAGAAGAAGACCTCGTGTTCTACTGCTAGACCAAGAGTCTGCTGTGCTGTACAAACATGTGGTTTGCATCGCAGCATTCTGTTCTCCACCCCTGCTGGGGGACATATCTTGGGATCAGGGGAATACCAGCATGTACCTCCAGCTTTATACTTCCTTCACTGCTTCCTCTCACACGCCCTGCCATTATTTTTATAAACAAACCCTATTCTCTTCAAGTTTTTTCTCTAGCAGCACGTGTGACTACATGTATGGGATACCTACTGGGGACAGTCCATATGACAAAGATAGGGCCATAGACAATGTTGTGCTTCTTTACAAAAAGCCCACTGCCATGCTCTGTTCTCTGAAATGTGGTTTGATTTTACTTCAAAACCAGGTATTTCTGCAAAAGCCCAGAGCCTTCCCCTCTCCTTCCATTCCTGTACCGTCTGACAGCAGTGCCCATGAAGCACTATACTATCTGCTTCCCTCTCCCCAAAAGCCAAACCATTGATCAAAAGAAATCAAATGTGGCTTTTGGAGATCCAAGTGTTCTTCATGTCAGCCAGGCCAAGTCAGAGGCGTACTGGTGCTCAAGAAGATGACCATGGGTCCTATGCCGATGAGACTGCAGACTGAAGCACATGAAGACCATTGTCTGCAGCCCCACAATGGGTCCCAGGTGCTCCTATGCCGTCTTGTTCATGGATATTCATGGACACAGAGTGGCTGCGCTCATGCCATCCTACCTGGGACATTCTCATCTGGACACTCATCATATGATTGCCAAGGCTTGGCCACACCAGTGCTTTTGGCAATTTGCAGCTGAACCTGGGCCACCCTTGAGCAGTTCAGGAGATCCATCTCTGACCCAGAACAACGTCTGCTGGGTTTTTAATAGCTGACATGGGGCAAAACAGGGTCAGTGTTACCAAAGGAGTCAGCGGGACTGTTCAAGTTTTCTTGATGCCTCTGGCTGCTCTGAGCCTGTCTAGAGCTGTAATTGTTTTCTCAAGCATTACATGAGACCCGAGGTGAAGCCCCTCTTGTCTTATTGTGCCACAAACGATATAAGCCCGTGTCACTTCATCATAAAACCTCTCGTTGAAGTCGCACAGTTCAGCCAGGTTGTAAAGTGCAGTGACGGTATTTTCCACAGATCCATCTTCTTCTTGTACCCCGGAGAAAGCTCGTATCTCTCATAAATGACATTTCAGGAGGGAATAAAATATTTATCAACCTTCCCAATGACAGCACTGTATGATTTTGTTTCTTCAATCAGCAGGTCACAGGGCAAAATTGCACCTTCAGTCTGTGGTTCAGTCTGATGGAGAAAAGAATCCACCTAAGTTTCATGCGGCTTGCTTTTCAAGGGTGAGGATTATCTAAAATGCCTGAAGCTTCTTTTCCCACTCCATATGGCCACCAGAAACTCAGAAAGCAAATGGCCATGGGGCTGGGCTCCATTGGGTGGGAGCAGTGGGTCTCCTGGCTGTGTCTTTCACCTGAGCGACCCCACCATGGCCTGGAGTGCTGTGCCGAGGATGGAGACTGTGTCCCACAGCTGCACGGGGTCCTGCCCCATCAGGTTTTCCTCTGGGTTTTTCTCTGAGGTTGGATTGGTTATGGTTAGTCCTACTGCTGTTATTTCCATCACAACAGATCTTGGATCTGCAGATTTTGTTCCACAATATGGGGGTTTTGCATGCAACCACATTGAAAGGAACTTATAAAGATAACAGTTCTGCATAGAATCGTAGAATCATTCAGGTTGGAAAAGACCCTTGGGATCATCGAGTCCAACCATCAACCCCACTCTACAGAGTTCTCCCCCACACCATATCCCCCAACACCACATCTAAACGACTCTTAAACACATTCAGGGATGGTGACTCCACCACCTCCCTGGGCAGCCTATTCCAGTGTCTGACCACTCTTTCTGTGAAGAATTTTTTCCTAATGTCCAGTCTTAACCTCCCCTGTTGCAGCTTGAAGCCATTCCCTCTTGTTCTGTCGCCAACTACCTGTGAGAAGAGACCAGCACCAACCTCTCTACAATGTCTTTTCAAGTAGTTGTAGGGAGTGATGAGGTCTCCCCTCAGCCTCCTCTTCCTCAAACTAAACAGTCCCAGCTCTTTCAATCGCTCCTCGTAAGATTTATTCTCCAGGCTCTTCACCAGGTTCGTTGCCCTCCTCCGCAGTTGCCCCAGCACCTCGATATCTCTCTCGTATTGAGGTGCCCAAAACTGGACACAATACTCAAGGTGTGGCCTCACCAGTGCTGAGTACAGGGGGGCAATCACCTCCCTCCTTCTGCTGGTCACACTGTTTCTAATACAAGCCAGGATGCCATTGGCTTTCTTGGCCACCTGGGCACACTGCTGGCTCATATTCAGCTGCTTGTCAATTAGAACCCCCAGGTCCTTTTCCATGGACTTCATGTGTAATGCCAAGCGGCAACGCCACCATAATAGAAGCTTCTTGGCACCATCACAACTCACACGTTACAGCACATTAACATGTGTAACACTCATGTGTTGTAACAACATCATCTCCCTCACCAGCCTGTTGGCCCCAGCAGAACTTCTGCCCTTCCCAAGGGCCACCAGCCAGGAACCGATCCCTCCCTGTGCCAACACGGTCCCGCTTTGTCCTCCCGGGCACGGCTGTAGATCTGGGGGGTTCTGTGGTGTCAGTGGTGTCACACATTGTCACGAACAGCAAACGTCCATAGGGCAACCAGGGTCAGCGTCTCCTCCACGAGGATGCCTGTGCTGTAGCACAGCAGCTTTCTTCTTCTTAAGCCCTCGGAGACCTTTACTCTTCTCAAGTTAATCCTTCCCCAGCTTTATAGGCTGTTTTGCCACAGTGTATTTACGAGGAAGTAAAAAGAAAAATACATTTTAAACAGATTCCCGTTTCATTCACAGGTCTGTGTATGCCAGACCGTTCCTGTTTCGGTCTCCCAGTAGAGTTTCCAAGAGAAACCTTTGCAAAATCCCCCGGGGGCATCCCACCAGTTCCCAGTAAAGCATCTGCAGCTCCTGAGGGCTTATTAATCCGCTTTCAAACAGTGCCTCGGGGTCCCAAAGTGCTTGGGCAGTTCTCAAACTGGAGTCAATGCTTCGGCTACAGCCAGAAGTAACTCAGAGTAATTCCGTTCCCGAGCAGAGCAGGTCGCAGCACGAAAGGATTTAAAGGGTGAAACCCATATCAAGCTCAGCAACATGTACACGACTTTCTTGAAGACCTGCTTTCAGGGATCCCCAGGGCTTCTGATACAATTTGGCTTAACTTTGTTTAAAGATCAGCCTCTAGCAGACAATTGATTTTTGGCAGTCTCTGGGTGGCCATGGAAAACAAGGTTTACATTGCCTGTGCAGCCTCTTACCTCCTTCCATTAAAATGTAGGTTTTAAATAATACACTGAAAGTAGCTTATGTTCAAAGGGGAAAAACGTTTCCCGAAGGAAGAAAAAAAAAACAAGCTAAAAAATCGAAGAAGAAAATGCCGCAGCAGATGGTGGATTAGCCTGCTATGAAAGGTTACCTGAATCCAGCTAAACCATCCAGATGATCAGCAAAGATGATCAGACAATCAGCACGATCCACATCTGGATCACGCTGAGTCCCCTGGACGTGACTGCTCACATCCTTCCAGGCTGACGTGCCACGCTAATGTTTATGTCTCAAACGTTGCGCTCAATAACTGTGCAATTTCATTCATGTGATACATTTTTACAATTTAAGACCTCTGTAGAATTTTATGACTGTTTTTAATTCATCATACTAATTCAAACTGTAATACCCTGCCAGAGACGTAGAATGGGGTTGACATACGTCCCTTGCTCTGAATAGAATATATTAGACTCTAACAGCTAGAAAGAGTAATTTAGGTTTTATCTCAGTCAGATCCATTTTGGTCCCTTCCTGCTCCAGATACCCTGCTATTCTTCTTTTGTTTAAAGGTGGCTGGTGAAGAAAAAGCGAAAATGAGAGCTATGCCTTTTGTGTTTGCGCTCTTTCCAGACTATGGAGTAAAGGAAGTGGGAAAGGTTATTACCTACAATAAAAAAAGAATTATTTTTCTGCTTGTTCTTCAGAAATTCAGGTCTTGTTTGCACTAGGAAAATCTCAGATGGTTGGAGACTGACAAGCAGGGCGAGATGGAGCAAATTGCCTTTTGGGACTTTTAGGAAGCCCTGATCTTTGTGCCCACTTGGGGACTCCTGGTGTTACCAAGTACCCCGGGGGGAAGGAAAGGGCTCTGGGATTACAGAAAACTTGTTGCACAGATAATTTCTGCAGGATGTTGGTGACCGTCTGTCAAACTTGTTGAGGGCTGGCTGCTGGATCGGGGCTCAAATTCACCCTTTCCACCTGCAACAACCTCAGAGGCCACCTCAGCCCTCCAGCCCATCTGCCCCCATGGGGAGAGACAAGCTCGATGCAACTCATAATTAATAAGTTAAGAAAAGGGAAAAAAAAAAAAAAAGGAAAAAAGAGGCCTTTTCATCACCACAAAGGCACAAAGAAGAGTCCAAACTCAGTTTTCTCCATTTGGAAAAGAAAACCTTATGCAGGTCACCTTTAATTTGAGTAATGCCAGGTGAGCGATTCTCTGCCTGCATCTGCCTGCCAATCCCCCTAATTCCTTTTGTCATCGTGGTTCAAGACCGTTATTGAAACGCAGAACGCAGAGCTTAATTACGGAGGACAAAGCACTGAATTACACTAACGGCTGATTGCGCAAATCGCTTACGCACCCCCACCCTCCCCC
>VWZL01001504.1:8843-69832 GCA_013396915.1 Stercorarius parasiticus | reverse complement strand
TTTAATCTCAACGTTCATAGAATTAGAATGGAAAAGCCAAACCTGGCCACCCAGCCAGGGTGCTGCTCCCCTCGAAGTTCAGGTGTCCACCGGGAGATAAATCCAGGCTGGGCCATCAGAGGTGGCTCAGCGGGGAAGCTGTAGCTGACATTTAAAGTCCGTCCTTTGGCTGGGTTCAGCTCTTCGATGCTGCCCATCCGTTTTTGGTGGGTTCACCCCCGGCAAGGCTTTGCCAGTCTCCAGGCTGCACGCTCGGTAGTGCTGGAGATGCGAAGGGCTGGGCCCGGGAAGTATCAATCCCTGCCAGGACACATTCCCTGAGAGTCAGCAAAACTTTTCAGCCCTTCATTTCATTCTATTATTTCTGCTGATGGCACTATAAATAATTACTCCCCACCCGCCGCATGCTTGCAAGGCTTGAGTCACTTTGCTGAACCGAGGTGTACATTTTGTTCATCTTTCCTCGCCCCCCTTGTATTTGTCGGTGGATTTCAAATCCTCCTCCGGGTTTTCCAGCTCCGCAGGGTGGAAGAAACAGGTTTCAGGGGCTTCACCCGAGAAGAGTTTGTCTGCAGCCCCGCTCGGGCCACAGGGAACAGGTTTTTTTACTTTCAGGCCCTTTCAGGTTTCCTTGCCAGGTCATTCGCTCTCCCACTGTGAGCTGGAAACAAGGGAGCTATTATCCCGCCTCTCCGTCACAAGGGCCACGCTCCTTCCTAATGTCACTGAAAGTCACAAATGGTTAAACCACTCCCAAAGAGATGGGAGCCACGGATGAAAGCAGCCCGGACTAGGAAAACCAAGAAAAGCAAACCCCCAGGGTACACAACGTTTCTTTTCCTCCGCAGCCCCGCACCCCTGTGAGTTAACGGCGGAGCCTGCGCTGCAGATTTCACTCTGCCCTGGAATCTTTGCTTTTTCCTGCAGGCACCATGCCTCCTCCTCCTCCTCCTCTCTAAGTTTAATTCCTTTGACTGCTCAAGTCGAAACGTCTTGCTGTCCACAAACCACCTGACACCTCCGGGTGCTCTTGCTCAGCTGCTCGTACACCGATACACGGCTCCACTTCCCTTGCTCACGTGCAAGTTCCCCGTCCCATCACTCTCTCACTTACGGCAAATGCGGTCGGGGAGAAAAAAGCCCATTTTCCCGACCCCTTTGGGCAGCCCCGCAGTCCCGTCTGCTTTGGGCCATGCTGACTTCACGGTATTTCCTACATAAACCCTGCGAAATGATGCCAACGCAGAGGTTTTGCCGGTGGATTAAGAGAAGGATGGGGGTTTTTTTTGCTGTGCTAACGTCTCACCCTGCTGTACATAAACATCTTGTCTCCTGATTTACGGAGAGCAGTGGCCACCATCTAGCACTTTGCAAGGAGATTAGTGGCTGCTTTTTCAACCCTATTCCAAGCTTCGAGGAGGTCTGCTATTTGTCAAAAGTGTTATTAGCCTCAGATAGGCACCAGGATAAATGTTTTCCTGGCAGAGCCTCTGTTGCCCTCCGGGGATCCATGCAGGAGGGAGGCTCCTCGGGACCCACGCTCACCTGGCACCTGGCTGCAAGGAGGAAAATGGGCTCTCATTAAGGTCGGGGCACCCCAACCACGCACCAATCCAGCCGGCGACGGGGGAACGGCAATACATAATTTAAAGAAATAGCCGTGTTGTGTGGAAATACAAATGAAGAGATCACTCAGTTAGGAGCAAAGGGGGAGAGAAAAATCGAGCGGTGAACGGGATAGTTAGCAGTTAAATGTTCTCCGTGCACAATGTTCCCACTGAAGGGCAATTTATAAGCCCAGCTAAGGCTGCTGTGGGTTATACCTCTTGAGAGATGAGACTCCAGTGTGAATGCAACGCTGTCTTTCCTAATAACCCCGGGATTCGGTCCGTGAGGCTCTTAAAAAATGCTCTGCATTGCGCATGAAAGGATATGGCAAAACTCTTAACCTGGTTACAAGGGGAGGCAGAGGGGAGCGGAGCCACGAGTGGAGCCGGTGGGGGCCATCAGCGCGGAGAGCGCGACGGGGACCAACTTCTCCGGTGATTTATGAAACAGGCATCCCAACTTATCTTCTGCTGAGTGGCAGCTCTTTCATTTAAGGAGCGAGGGGAAAAAAAACAAAACAAACAACCCACAACTCTAGGTCATGCACTTCGTTATTTAAAGGGAGCGAGAGGGGAGGGAAGAGAGTGGCGGTGGCAGGATGGGGAGCCCCTCGCCCCCAGGTGCGCCGTCCCCGCCAGCCAAAAGTGACACGACAGACTTTCTTTCCAGCAAATGAAAAGACATGGGGAAAAAAAAAAAAAAGAGGAATGCTGACAGCGAGGAGAGGGGAGAAGCCATGCAAACAGCCCCATCCTTCCGTGCGTACCTACTGCCGCTGGTCCCAGGTGAGTGGCTCCCCCCATCCATGCCGCGGTGCCGGTGAGCCCCGAGATGTCCTGAAGAAGCGAGAGTGATTGCCGTGACTTGGGAAGACAGAATATGCTACAAGCTTTAATTAAAAGAGTCTGAAGGCTCTCTCCTACTCGCTCGCCCTTTTTTTGCAGTACCGGATTGGATTTAAAGGGCTAGAACCCCAATTTGGTGTTGCTGCTCCCCCAGGAGCGATGCTCTCCCGCCCTGGCCTGCCAGCTCCAGCAGCGTCTCGCTGCCCGTCGGGGGCATCCTGGCAGCTGAGTGAGTCCGTAGAAAGCAGCAACAGTAGTTACTCGGTGGCAGCAGCAACAAACTGTAAATCAATGCTCCGGAGAGCAGCCACGGCGGGCGGCGAGCGGGGATGCTCCTGGCAGCGGGACAGGGGAGGGGAGCCTGAGCGCTCCTGTGGGTGGAGGGAGGAAAGTTTGTGCTCTACCAATGCGCTGGCAAGTCGGGAAGAAGGTTGTGTCCTCTCTGTCCTAGTGCTCTCACCACTCTGCGACGGTGCCCAAAGGCATTGCCCTCCCACCACCAGCCTGAGCTCTGGGTGGAGAGGGGGACAGTAGCGTCACCCCAGCTTGGCTCTGCAGGTTGGGGTACTCGGCCTTCTCCTGCCTACGGCCAGCAATCAGAGCAGCGTTTCCATTTGGATTTAGTGGCCGCTTGCTCGTGCCAAGGCAGCAGGGAGAGGACCTGGCGCTGGTGGGTGTGCAAGCAGCACTGGTCCCTCCTTCGGTTTCGGGTTCCTCCAGCCGTTTTCCAGATCTCCATCAAAACACCCGTCTGCAACAGCCCAGGCTCTCAGAGCATCCCGGTCTGCTCAGCAAGGCAGGGATGGCCAAAACATGCCATCAAGCCTTGCCGCACTGCTTTCCCATTCCTTCCCCAGCAAAGAAGTGCTGAAGATTGAGTGCAGGGTTTTCACTGAGCGCTACTTGGTCCAGATTTTGAGTTTAAATGAGGAAAAACAAGGGGAACGACAAGGACAGCCTTATCTCTTCCTCCTTTCCCCTGGTTTGGCCTCAAAATGCAACCCACCCTCTCTGAGGCTGGCTTCAGAGCATCCTGGCCATGAGCTCTGGTGCTGGCCGTGTCCGTTCGATCCCTTCCTCACACTCGGGGCTGACCCGCATGTTCTGGCTTTCTCTTGTCTTATTAATTACGTGAGGTGGTGGATGCCAAAATGAAAAGCTGGTTTTAATTCCACGCAGCAACCCAGTTCCAAGCTGCTGAGATAATTAGCAGGTTTTTAATGAATGAGAAGACTACTAACATGGAGGAAGGAAGGATGGGGAGGGAGGAGAAGCGCTGTTTGGGCCTGGTGAGGGAAACCGCATTCATGTCGGAGACTCCCTTCTCCAAGCCAAGGCTTTGAACCGCCTTCAGCGCCCGGCAAGATGCTCCCGGCCGCGGGGCTGTGGGACGGTTCTGCAGAGTGGCGCGCTGAGGCGTCTGCTTGGCCAGGGGCCACGCTGGGGAGCGAAACGACTCCATCTTGTCGCCATAGCCTGTTGACATCCATCTGGCTCCGGGGAGCGGAGAGGAAGCAGTTTTGGAGCTGGTTTTTTTTGCAAGTCTTGGGCAACCGCCGCTGCGAGTCACATCAACCTGGGGCTATTGGGTTGACTGGAGCATCATCACTGCTCTGCGAGGGTTTCTGCTGGCCTCCTCCTGCTGGCAGCCGGAGGGTTTCACCCCAAAACACAACTACCCGAGTCACTGATTATCTATGTGAACACCTCCACGTCTTCCTTCAAAATCAATCCGATAACAAGCATAGATACAATTTCCCAGGCTAACGCTGAGGTTAGCCATCAGCTGCAAATTGCTAGGTGAGATGTTCCTTGTCAGAGGCTGGTGGGAAAGTGCTTTTCTAAATAATGAGGTATACCAGGTGGAGGTGAAATGCCAGCAAAAACAGCGCGTCCCCAGAGACTCCAGCCTCCGGCCTGAGCTGTTGCTTTCTTGTGTGTATCTCAGAGACATGTGGTTGTTGTTCCTTTAATTATTAATCCTTGCATTGACATATTCAAATATGCACGGGCTTCTAAAGGGTGCTGCGATGTAAAAAATGAAGAATAAATTTCCTTCTCTCCCTTAAAACTTGTCTCAATCCCATGACCAATTTTATTGCCGTTCTGCTCTAATTTTAAATATAACGAGAAACATTAAGGCTTTCAATTAAAAGATCCCTTCCTTGAGATACTGGAAAGTAGCCTGAAGCGTAGACCACGTGTGATATTTTTCATCGGGATGGTGTGTGCTATATCTGATTTCCAGATCAGATGCTTTGGCTGTCGGGCACAGGCTTGCGTGATGGCTGACTTGGCCAGGCTGGAGCGGCAGTGCTGAGCCGCTCAGCTTTTGGAAGATCCTCTGCCTTCTTTGCATTTTCCGCCACAGACCCAAGTTTCTGAAACAAACCTTGCATTTACTCTATCCATTTTGATCAACCTGGAAGCCTACAGTGAGGGGCAAATAAACCTCAGTGTGATGCCACCCTGCGTTCTCGGAATTTTTGGCATTTGACACTGAATTTTTCATCTCCTCCTTTTTCTTTGTAATGGTCTGGGCCATGACACAGGAGGTCGTCTTCTTCAATGAGCTCAAAAACCCTCATTTGCCACGGTTTCTGTGTTGGGTTCGTTGGACACCGTTAAATGTGAAGCTTGGTTCATTGAAGGTTTGGTCGTGTCTTCTTTTCTCCAACAACCTAAATCTTGCACTTGACCTCATCTGGTCCTGTCTCTGCAGGGCAACAAGTCTGCTGGAAAGCTGGCAGCCAGGGAGATATTTAATCTCAAGAAGAAATCAGGGTTTGCAGGTATTTGCATTACCAAGGTGCCGGCAGCGCTAGACCCAGCTGAGCTCGCGAGGTTGCAGCGTTGCTCTGTTGGCGCTGTGGCAGCTGGTGGCTCGTTTTACTTCTGGTGGGTTGCTGCTTGCTTAATGGAAGTGGCGTCACTTTGATTTTATTACCTATGAGGATGTTAGAGGATAGCTTTTCATGATGCTGGGGAAAACAGTGGGTTTCTAAGGATAAGATGAAAAGCTAGAGCTGGGTATTATAGCAACATGTAAAAAGCACCAAGGCAAAGGCATTTCAGGTGAGAGGAGCTGCTAGACTGGAGCAGACCCCGGATCCATCTACCCTGCCCAGAGCACCCAGATGCTGCGGCAAGCAGGGACACTGCTCACCCTTGCATGAGGCATCTCTCTTATTTACACCAGCTCAACCATCCTCCCCCAAACCCTTGGGTCTGATCGCAGTTAGGCAGAGTGGGGAGGGCGACCACATGTGATCCAAGCAGTGGGGTGGCAGAAAACCCATCAGCCAGACGCAGAGCTGTGCAGGATCTTGTCCAAATCCCACATCATGTTGCTGCTAAATTCCTTCTCCAACCCAAATGGTGAGGCTGCTGAGAAAGCCAGGGTTGCTTGACCACACAGACGAGCTGACTATTCCGCTCTCAAGCCAAATAGCGTCAACTTTTGTCATTTTTGGTTTTGATGCATCAGGATGCATCTTGTCTCTCTACATCACGTTTTCTGGAGGGCAAACCATCTTCTCACGTGTGTAGGTTTCAAGGCTGGAAGACCCTATTGCTGCTTCTCTCTTTCAGAGTTTCCCACAACACAGTCTAGAGAGTTTCATTGATGTAACATTGCTACAGGACAGCCACGCTGGCTGGAGACCCTAAATCTGATTTAATTAATTCATAATCCAAAGAGGAGTCTATATGATAACCCTTTTTCTGCTGACGTGGAAGCAGGATTCAGTGTATCTGCTCTGGGCAGACAACGGACTCTCAAAGTGTAATACTGTGTTAAGCCAAGAAAATAGCCATGTGCATTTGCAATTAATCACACAAATTACAGCCCTTTATTAAAGATAAAAAGCAAAGAGAATAAAACATGCTGGAAACCTATAGGCAGAGCGTTGCTCTCCTGAATTCAAACGCAAAGCTTTGAAAACCTTGTTTGCTTTCACCAAGTATCACAGGGGATTATTTAGAACTTCAAAAGGAATTTGGAAACAAACAAACAAAAACCTAGTTAAACATGGAGGCACTGACGCTTAATCCACTTTTGCATATCTGCCCCCAGTCACTCCTTTTGCTGACTTTCCAAATCCCTCTTGGGCACCGATGTCCAAGCTCAGGCCATGGAGAACGTTCTCACACATCTCTCAGAAAAAAGGGGTACTTCACTGATTTATTCACCAATTATTCTCTTTACACAGATTTGCAAATGAAGCTAGCTTCATACCACATGGATATGCACGTGTCCATCTGTCTCGATGGCTTCTGCATCCCGGGAAGCAATTTAGCATATATTCAGCAGGGTCATGCCCAGCTCCAGCCTGACCCTGCTGGATGCCAGGCTGTCCTCCAAGGAGAGAGCCCTTTGAAAGGTGCAAATCCGGCAAAAACACTTCACCTGGGCTTGCAAGACAGAAATCAGCAGAACACTAAGCTTTACTAGGTCTACTGCAAGGGGGTGGGATGAAGACACATAAAATAACAGTATCTGTGCACCAGATAATGGCTGTTCAAAATTGGAAGCGAAAAAAGGGATTTTATTGTTTCCACAGTTGGTGTGTGATATTTTGTGCAAGACACTCTGACAGCAAGGGCTTAGCAGAACCCAGGGAAAGATTGCTCGCAGGCAGATGATGGGAATCCCGACTTCCACTGGCAAACAGTTTGTAAGAAGAATGTGAAGGAGACTTAAATCATCCTGCTTCGGGACATAAATCAGCCTCTAGCTAACACTGGAAACAGAAGATACCTTATTGATGGGCTGGTTTATGTTTTCAAAACGTAAAACAAAAATTAGGAAACTGTTTGCTGACAGTTTTAATAACCGCTTCTTATTTTATGGCTGTTCTTACCTTTATTTTAAGGAAAAAACAAGGTCACACAGCCTCCACTCATTTTACCATCCATCCTTCTTCACTAAAAAAAATTTGCATATATTGGCCAACTCAAACTCAATTTCATACTGGAGCAGAGACCTCAAAGATCTGCTCTTCCACCACATTTCATGACAACTGGCTAGATAAAAGAGAAATACAAAAATAATGTTGATAAGAGGAAGAGGCAAATTCAACTCTACCATGTACTTACTGTCCAAGACAACGTGTCTGCCGTCTAGCCCATCAGCAAACACATAGCTCCAAACCAGCAGCAGTACACGGTGCCACCTGCCCTGCCAAACTGGTGGGGGATAAGGGAAGGAGCTGGGAGTACTGGGTAAAAAATTAAAAGTCGTAAACCCATAGGAAAGCAGGTCCTGCTGATTCTGTTGTTCACAGAGTTATTTGACTGCATTTTTTTCCTTTTGACTGACTTAGAGACACAGTTGGAAAATTTCTAGTTGGCTGGAGTCGGGAAAACAATCCAAAACCCACCAAGGCTTGGTCCATGCAATCTGATCTGCTCCTGAGCACGACCTCTCTGCGCAACACCTGCAGGACTGGAAGGATTTGCAGGGCTCATCCATCACGGCAATTCCCACCTGCCAACCAGCGCTGTGGCTACAATATGATCACCATCCCGTTATGGCTCAAGGCCAGGCTTTGCCTACAGGAGGGGGAAGCCAAAGGGAGCCTCTGCAAAGAGTCCGCAATGTCTTATCCCGAGCGCATGTTTCATACCGCTGTGGTCGTTTTGTTCTAATTTGCTCTTCCAGGAGGACACAGAGCAGCTTGCACACACACGCATGTACCATGGAACAAGCCAAGACACTGGTTTTGTAGCAAGACCCCAACTGCCACCTCCCCATCCATGCGGTTTTTCCATGTGCTGTGTCACCGGCTCTCCATCCAGCATGGCCAAACCCAGCTCTCGAGCAGTTCATGCCCAGCTCCAGGAACCCTGTCCTGGGGCCACCAGTCCTGCTGGGTGGCCCTGGGGGTACCAGATGGACCCATCCCTGGCACAGACAATGTGAACCTTCAGCATTATGGACATCAAGCTCAGCCCTTGGAAGCCTGGTGCTGCCACCTCCATCTAAGCTAAATTACGTATGAAAAGGACGTGGGAAGTAGCAGTTTCCATATTTTCATGGCAGCTCCCTTCTTTCCAGCCCACCAAGAGCCAAGAAAAGGGGTTGGTAACACACTGGGAGAGGAGATGAGCACTAAGTGGGTGCTCAGATGCTTTCACATGGCAACAGCACCTGCTCAGGTCCCCCGCCAGCACAGGGACCCGGTCTTAGCATCCTACCCTGGCTATGTGAAAGTGCTCCCTGAGAGGATGAGAAAGTTTGGCTCCCCTCAAAAAACATGTCCCGACAAACAGGAGGTCTTTCAAACATTTTCCAGCCCCCTCCCCCCCATGCTTGCTCTCTGCTGTGATTTTGGGTGGGTATTGGTGTCCTGGGCACTGCGGCAGAGGATGCTGTGCCCGCAGGCTGCTGCCTGCCCCGCAAAACCCCACTTGGCGTTTCAAGAGCCACAGCACTCGCAGCTGCTAATTGGGTTTTTATGAGCTCCTGCGCGGCTCTTGTGTGAGCAACTCGGAGGGTTCAGCAAAAGAGTCATTAAGCAATTCTTTGAAGTGTAGCTATTATTACCCAAAATGCTAAGCACGATTTAATGCTACCAAATTGTGTAACCTGCATCCGGCTGCACACTACGCAACCTGTGTCTGCTTGCTTCTGTGCGGCTGGCAAATGAGTGTGTGCAGGAGGAGGAGGAGGGAAGGTTTCTACCTGTGCGTGAATATTTACATCCCATATAGAGCCGAGGTATTTACTTAGAATAAAAGCACCATCGAACGATCCTGCCAGCAATGCCAAACTGTGTCTTTGCAGCTGGGGGAATGCATCTTTCCCTGCTCTCCCCTACCAGATGCTGCAGGAGAAGGGGTGAGGTCCCCGCTCCCGGGATGCTGCCAGGAGCAGCGTGGCTCCTTACCTTGGCTTTCAGTCTCCATGGCGATGGCTCTGCGTCATCCTTTTAGCACAGCAACCTCAACCTATGCGAAATCTGGCCTTGTTTTGGGATCAAGTGGAAGCAAGTGCAGCGAGGTATCCTCACTCCTGCTGGGTGGAAGCTCCTGTCCCACCAGGATGGCCATCCTGTTGGGGTGCATGGTACTGAGCTGCCCATCTACGTCCAGCACTCATGCACGGGAGGGGTGGACAAACCTTGCTGCTCAAGGTGGTCTGCAGTGCCCTGTGGAGGGGCCATGAAGTCACCTCCAGCGTCACCTACCTTCACCCCATGGCACAGTAGGGGAGCCAAGCTGAGAAGTTTTGTCACCCTGCCACCTCATCCCCGCAAGAGCAGCACCTGGTGCTCCCTGTCACTGTGGTCTGGGCTGGCATTTCAGGCTGCTTTTCAGTTCTTTGAGCCCTGCAGATCTGAACCCTGGAGAGAGGATGGCTCACCAAAAATACCAGTTGCAACTGGTATTACCTCTACCACATGCAAAGAAACCCTCAAATGCAAAGGCAAAACACCAGGGCTTTGCCTGACCTGCATGCCAAGGTAAGTCCAGAGGCTGTTCGATGGGCTGTGCCATACGGTGACCTCTGGGCACTGGCGCTGCTCCTTCTCCATGGCCCTGCCAGAGGCTGCTCTAGGCAGGGCTGGGTCCCTCCTGCTCCAGAACCTGCTGGGAGGTGCAGATGGGCTTCTCAGCACAGCTGAGAAAGTGTGGGGCAGAGACAGGGATGGGATGATGCTTCCTCATCATGCTGCCTGGTGCGCAGGCAGATGTGGCATCCATTTTTATCTGCCTCGATTCGTACGTTAATGCAGCCCCCAGAGGAGAGGAGATGTCCTGAGTGCCTGCTTGGGGAAAAACAAAAAACCAAAAAGCTAAAACCACAAGGTTGGGAAGAAGAGCTTATTAAGGGTTGTTGGAGGGGAGAGGAGAGAAACATGTAGGGCTTTTCAAAGCAGACATCAGTGAACACCATGGTTGCCCCAGGCCCCATCCATCCCCAGGCTGCTGCTGCCCTGTGCCTGTATCCTTTCCGAAATCACCTCACCTCAATCACCAGAGTGATTTGCTTGAACGCATTTTAGATTAAAATTAGAGTAAGAGATTCTCCCTCCTAAGCCCTCATTTCAGGTTAATCCTGTATTTATGCGAAAAGTGAATGAATCAAATAATTGAAGGACTAGGACACGACAACAACTAATATTGTCATACAGCGCTTCCCATTAGCGTATGTGGGATTACATCAATTCAATTTGGTCCTGGAGAGCAAAGATTAACCCTTCCTGCAGCCCTTTACCTCCTCATCAGGCTCCTGGGAAACCTCTCCACTGGCTGCCCCTCGCCGGCCATCCCCTGTGCTGGAGGAGAGGCACGAGGAGAGCAGCCCATGGACCCCCCCCAGCCCTCCTTTTTGGGGTGAAGAAGGAATTGAAGGGTGCTGGTGGCTCCTGAATGTGAGCAGATGGGATGATCGGGTGGGAATAAACTTAAACGACCCGGAGAGAACAGGCAGGTGACACGGTGCCCCAGTGCCACCCTTTGCTCAGCTGCTGATCTTTGGCCACGCTGCAGCCACCCAGGATCTCTGCGAGTATGGAGGGTGTAAGAGGGCCTGTTCTGCAAAAGAAACACCTTTGAACACATGTTAACTCATGGTTCTGGTGAAGGAGCTGGTCATAAGAGACCATACAAGCAGGGTCAGCCCTCACCATGTAGCCAGGAAGGTTGGCTGGGCAGAGGAGCGTGGAGAAGGGACCTTCACCATGAAGCTCCTCCAGCCTGGACCCAGACTGCCAGAGGGACCATCCTTAGCTGGGAGTGGAACCCTGAAAAAAGATCTGAAAGGATGCTAAGGAGAAAAGGGTTGCTAGAGGCAGTGGGGGTGAGAGTGGCGATAAGGCAGGAGACCCACACGATGGGCTCATTCCTGGGTATGTGGTCAACCGTAGCTCCTCCTTTCCAGCCCGCTCCCACGGCACAGGCTGACCCAAACAGCTCAAGCCAGACTCTCCTGTGACACATCCGTGGGGACATCACGCGGGAGCCGGGGGAGGGTCTGTGGGCTTTTTTCCAGATGGTTTACAGGCACACACACGAGCACCCCCAGTGCATGAGCACATCTTTCCATGCAGGAAATCCCCCAGCTAGGAGGGCGCTTCGGAATAATCCCCTGGCATTGTCCACGAGCAGGGAGGGGGAGTCCCCTCCCTGAAGGATTATCCGAGGAGACGTCTGCAAGACAACTCTCACAAACACCTCCTCCCCAAGAAGCATTTTTCCTCCCATGGCTGTTCGGCGAGTGACTAAAGGCCTCAGGATTTTGCCCACAAATAATATAAAACAGGTGCAGGAGCAGGAGCGGGTTGCCAGCTCCATTACTGCTTTATAGCTCCTGGCAGCTCCAGAAGTAGCCTAGCTTTGTGTGGTGCAGGACTGTGGCACGCTAAAAATGCAAACCTGGTCCTACAGGGTTTATTCGGATTGTAGGAATCCTTGAGTTCAAAGGAAAAGAGGCAGCATGCACCTCTGCCAGGTTACCTGCCATGAGGCCATCGCGCCAGTGCAATGCCGCGCCACGGAAATGCTGACGTGCACGGTAACCCCTTGGTCTACGGGAAACACATTTCCCAGATTGAACTGACAGTGGAAATTTCTGGGCAGTAGTCCTGTTCCAGTTTCCCATATGTACTCACTTCTAGTCACGATTGCATTATTATTTTTATCGTCTCACTATGTATTAGTCTGTCACTGATATCACCGTTACAGGGTGACCGCTTGTGGCACACACTGGCAGCGCTGTGGGACTCCACATTACCTGCACAATATCCATGGCATAATTAAGGGTCAAGAAAGGCTGCACTGACTCTCCAGCCTTGTCCTCTTGCTGGCACCAGCCAGGCAAGTCCTCCCAGCCACGTCCTCAGCATTACCAACCACAGAAACGCCTTTGCTCTACCCCACCTCCACCTGGGATTCACACAACTAGTAAAGGTAGAGGGCACCAGTTTCTCCAAGTTAAGGCGAAAGGGATGAAATGGTGGTATATGACACATGAGCTCAGCAGTCAAAAAAAAAAAGAAAATTTAGAAGAAAGGGGAAACAAATCCCAAACCCAGGACTGTTGCACTGATGGGCACCCCAAGCACGTATGGGTGTGCAGGCATCTAATGAAACCAGACCAAGGGCAATGGGAACAGAGAAGCATGGTGCAAATGCCAGCAGTGAACTCAAGCTGGTGGGATGGTCCTTGGGGAAGGCTGCTGAGCACACAGAGTCACAGAATGGTGGGGGTTGGAAGGACCCTCTGGAGGTCATCCAGTCCAACCCCCTGCCAGAGCAGGGGCACCCACAGCGGGTGGCACAGGAACGCGTCCAGGCACATTTGGGATGTCTCCAGAGCAGGAGACTCCACCACCTCTCTGGGCAGCCTGTGCCAGGGCTCTGCCACCCTCACAGGAAAGATGTTTTTCCTCATGTTGAGATGGAACTTCCTGTGTGCCATTCACTGGGCACCACCGAGAAGAGCCTGGCCCCATCCTCTTGCCACCCGCCCTTTAGATATTGCTGAGGATCGTTGATATCCTCTCTCAGCCTGCTCTTCTCCAGGCTGAACAGCCCCAGGGCTCTCAGCCTTTGCTCATCAGAGACACCCTGCTTCGCCTCTGCCCATCAGTGGTACCTGCTTTTCCAACTAATTTTGGGATGCTTCCTTACCCCCTCCCTCTGTTCCCCTTTCATGCTTTTTGTGCAGGTAAAGCTGAGCACCCAGAGGTGCCCTCAGGAGGGATGTCTCCCATGGACTGTCCCTCCATGACACCCTTCCTATCAGGTCTGCTGCAGCCATGAGCCACGGCTTGGTTTTGGAGAAGTGGTGCCCCTCCTGAAATGCTTTTGCTGGAGCAGGTGGCAATCGCAGGCAGCTGCCTCGGTGGTGGGCAGATGGGACATAAAGGCACAGGGTGGAAGGGACCTCACAAGCCTTGAGGGATTTGATCAACCCACCCAGGACAGCATGCACCCCTGCCCCACCTCAGCAAGCCGCAAGGGAGCCGGGGTGTCATCCAAGGTGTGGAGATGCGTCTTGCCAGCGAGGAGCCACTGACACCATGCCACCATCCCCATCAGGAGTTGGGTTGGGGCAGGAGCTGTCACATGTTGGGGGCTGCAGTTTGTGCTCCCACCGTGGAATAGAGCCTGTGGTCACACCGGGGCCAGTGGCTAAGCTAAACCTGCTCTGTGATGGTAGCATCTGCCCCGGGGGGAAGAAGCCCTGGGCCACCTCACCCCAAAAGGAGACACACACCTCCAGGTGTGAGCACAAATGCTGCCCACATGCAAAAAAATCCCCAAATCCTGGCTGAGCCGCGGTTGGGTTTGTCCGTGTTTCCCAGCCCATCGTGCAGTGCCCTCTGGTGCACGCTCAAGCACGGGAGGTTTTGGGTTCGCAATAGTCTCCCACTTCAAACATCATTTCAAAGCCAATTCAACCCTTGCTTCACTTGAACTAGAAAAAAAACAACAATCCAAAGGGTTGGGGTTTTTCACGGGAGCTCAATCCATTTAAGATGGGATCTTTTCCAAAATAATAGAAGCGATTCAGCATTAAAAAAATATCTATGTCATAATATTTCTCATATGACTGACGGCATCACGGGCACTGATAGAGCATTAGACATGACATCACACATTTCTATTATTTAAAGGGACAAACTCAAGTTAAAATTAACAGTCCCACCTGCTCCTTCAGCGATACGAGACGGGGTAACGAGTCTGGCTTCAGTAAAATTGCTCTTGACTTCTGTCAAAGTGATGTGATTTTTTCAAATACATATAATTTCCTTTTCCATTATGTTAGGGCTGGAGAGACACGCGGTGTCAAAATCCAGATTGAAATGATTGAGCCGTAACAGAGACGGCAAGAGCTTATCAGCCAGGGCTGTCGTTCAGCCAACAGCATCCCTCCGGGAGCGGAGGTGTGCCCCACTGCTCCCCAGGCTCTGCTCCAGCACCCCCAAACATCCTCGACACCCACATCTGGCTGAAAAACCTCCCCTGGCAAAAGCCTCAAGGGAATGGGGCGGGGGGGGAGAAAAACAGACCAAACAACTAGCTCGACTCTAGAAATCTTCTCTGCTTTCTGGAGTTAGCAGCAAGAAGCTCCAGGGATGCTCGGGCTTGGCAGCACGCTGTCGGTTAGAGTCCAGGATATAAAGTGTAATGAGCCAAAGTGAGCATGACTGTTTGATGGGATGGAGGTATAAAAGAAGAGTGAGCGACCAGGCTGCTCAGCCCGCTGAAGCACTTAACGCCGCGAGGAAAATAATTAGCACCTAAAATGAAAAGGGACCAGAACCTGAAGATGCCAGGGGAGTTAGAAAAGAAAAATTGCCATGGCAGGTCCAGGTAAACAGAAATAAAGATGCAAGTAGAGACATTAAGTGACATTTTCAAAAGTGGCTTAGGAAGCCTAAATTCCACTTTATGCAGGACTTTAATTTCCATGGGCTGCCAATGAGGTCTGAGCTACGGGGGGGCCTGACCTGAAGGATATTTAAACACCTTAAAATGCATTCCTGAGCTCAGGGGCTGCAAGTTATTCACCACGAAGAAGTCCCTGGGTGTGACCAGCATCTTTTAAAAGCCTCTGGCCAAACTCACATAGATCAATTCCACCTCTGTCCCAGGAGCCTCAACCATTTCAGAAAAGGGATTTGGGACAGCCTGAAAAC
Organism: Stercorarius parasiticus; assembly: GCA_013396915.1. Lineage (NCBI taxonomy): Eukaryota > Metazoa > Chordata > Aves > Charadriiformes > Stercorariidae > Stercorarius > Stercorarius parasiticus. The sequence goes on along the minus strand of VWZL01001504.1, from coordinate 54,726 downwards.
TTTACCCAGAATCTCATTTTTACAAGCAAACATTGCTGAGAGTTTGGCTCCAGTGTCATTTGGAAAACCACTCCAAGTGGCTCCCAGCCACTAACAAAAGCCCGGCGTAGTCTGGGCAGCGGCTGCACTCACGGCTTGTAAATAGAGTCCAGGAACAACGAACAGAGATCCAAAAAGGACTTAAAGGTAGGAGGCTGCAGACATGGGCCCAGATAACATAAAAAAGGAGAACAAACGACAGCAGGGAGGACCCAGGTCCTGCCCAGAGGACGTGTGGGTACCATGTTTACCAGAGACACAGATGCACGCTATGGGATGGGCCCACATCGGAGACGATCAGCACATTAATAACAGCAGAGAAGAGTTTTAATGAGCACAAAAGGGAGGGGTGGCTAGAGACAGCCACTTCGTTACCGTGATTCACAAAATGGGTGCCCGGGGTGTGATCCAGGCACAGGTCCTTCCTTCAGAGACCCATCTGTTATTTCTCCACCAGTAAATCAGCCTTGTAGGAGAGGCTGTCAGATAATGCTGCCTAATTCCTAGCAAGGAGGGACAGATAAACCCCTCCAGTGACTTTTTTTTTTTCATTAGTATTCCTGCTGGCAAGGAAGCTTATTCTGATCCATTTGATCTCTTCTTAGTCATCCAGCCCAGGACACGGGCAGCACTGGAGGCACAGGCTCTACATTTCATTCCAATTTGCATTTCCATTCATCCAGACATTTTCTCCTCCAAATGGTCCTCTGGGCCATCAGCTATAAAACGCACAGGGCACCCAAGGGGTGTTTCATCCAGCGACGTCCACCAGTGACAGTCCCACATCGCTCATCCCTTCCGAAGCCACCTACAGCCAGCTCAGCATCCCTGGGAGCTCCACACCAAGGTTCTAATGGGATGCTCCTGGCTGCAACACCCACATTTCCAAACATTCCTTCTCGAATGTGACCCCCTGGTGCATTAAGATCCTTTCCAAAAATTTACTGGAGAGGCTCCGGCATGGCCCTCGGTGCAGCTGGGAGTGCTGCCAGTGTGTGAAACTGCCCTCAGGTAGCACATTTTGAAGCTCATCAAAGCCCTTGATAATGGATTTCCTCAGGAGTCTCCATCACCCAGAGACAGCAGCTGTAACACAAAGGGCAAAAATAAGCACAGGAGAAGAGTCAGATGTGACATCTCAGGGTCTTCAGGATTTTGGCTGGCTCTTACTTGGAGCTGGCTCAATGCATTTCTCCACCTTGTCCTGGTGGCTGCCAAAGCTTTATTTTCTCATACCAAAAATAAAAAAGGAACAGAGAAGCTCCAGAGGACTAAGGCACTTGCACACACCACAAACGCGCTGCTGGGTAAATCCTTGTGTGGCTGAGATGTTTGAAGCTGGGGGAAGGAACTGAAGGATAGTTGATTCCATCCTTATTCAGCTGGTCTCAAAACAAATTTCTCTGCAGCCTCATTGCCTCCTTTCTATCTTTGGGGTGCTGAGGAGCCAGATATAGGGTAAAATGAGAAACATGCCTTCTCCTGACATTTCCTCAACCAGACGCCAACCAAACCATCTTGAGACTTGAAGGTTTTGCCTTCACACTTTTGCAGGTCTTTTTCTGTTGGGAAATTCGTGGTGTGCCTGGGGTGAGGTCTTGGTGTGCCAGGCTCTTCACGCACACCCGAGAAGTGATCTTCACCTGAGCAACTCCCAGCCTGGGGCTGCAGAGCCAAGACTTCCAGGAACATGCTGGCTAAAGCTCAGTCCCACAGGCACCGAGCTCATCAGGACACCCACCAGCCTCCCTTCCCACTCCTCTACAAAATTCAGTATTTTTTTTGCCTTCAGGTGAGAATATGACATCTCGAGTACATAATTCCCACCAGAGGCAGGGATGATGTGGCTGCAGCCCTAAGCTGTTACTCTGTGAATGATGTTCGTGACTCAGCCACAACTTCTGGTGTGAAGCCGGACAAGTCTAAAAACCCTCCTGTCCCAGTCTGCCACCTGCAAAAGCCAGGCAGTCAAGGACTAGTTTTCTCCAAGTCTTTGCTATTCTTCTCTACTAAAATTGTAAACTGCCGTGGCCAGAGATGGTCCAGACAATCATACCACCTCCAGGCTTTTCCTTAATGCAATAAATACTTCCATTATGGCTATCATAATCAAAAGCTCAATAATGCTGACACAACATCAATAACTGTGCCTTAAGTGGATGAACGGTACAATTTGGGATCTTTGAACAGTCATCCCGTATACCAAAGCTTTTGGATTTAACATTACCACTGTAAAAAAGCCTCAGTGAGGTCCCTCAACTTGTAAGCGGGCTGATAGTACCCAGTAGCCATCAGTGACATGCTTGCCACGTGTTTGGGAACAGCAGATACACCTGGCAATTCTCCTTTGAGAGGTAAAAGAAAAACATCAAAACACCCCATTTGATCCCATCTAGCTCTGCTATTAGAAATGCAAAGAAAGTAACCAGATGCATGCAGGTAGCACCAGGATGTTTTATATTATTACTCCTACAATTATTATTAGAGCTGAAAAGATCCTTAGGCACAGCAAGACCATTATAGAATAAAATATGAAAGTAAATTGCAGAGGAAGGCAAAATCATTGAAGTAATAAGTGAAAACACATAATGCACAAGTAAATACTGTAATCCAACTTTCAGTCCTGTAGAACTGAGGCTTCCATAAGAGGAAAACCAAGGAGCATCCATTCAGGAGAGCCTCCATAACGCTGAAGCGTTTCTGTGAGCTGTAAGGCACGTAGCAGGAAGGGATTCTGCCTGCACAGTTGATTTCGGGGGAGAAGTGCCAAGAGTGGGGGATCACAGGCGAGGAGGCATCATCTCTGGGCCTCTGCTAGAGACAAGACCCTGGGCCAGAAGCAGCTGGCTGCAGGAGCAATGCAAACCTGCCCTTCCAACCTCCCCCAAATCCAGGGTTTCCACTGAGGTCCCAGTGAGAGCAAGGGGAGCTGCCTGGGAGTCCATATTTCAAAAGCTGTGATGAAAACATCTGTTTTCTGCACTTTAAGGCTTTCTGAGCTTGCTGGGCTCTTGGTCAGTCCAGGGACTGCAGTGATCTTCCCAGCATTGTGTCCAGATTTTGCTGACTAATGGTCACAGCTGGGGCTTGAGGGAAGCTCTCCCCTTGAGCCTCCTGAAGCAGCAGCTCAGCCTGGGTCACTGCGGCACATCCCTGTGGCCCGAGCAGATGCTGCACACCAGCTGCAGGCTTTGGGACGTCGATCCCAGCAGTGGTGACACCACACACACGCACAGAGGAAAGGTCACCATAGCACCTCACCTTGCTCCAGCTCCTCATTCCACCTGAAGCATGTGGCCTCAGCAGACCCCAGGCTGCAGCACACTCAACGCAAGGTCCCAACAGCTCGGGAGAGGAGAAACGCTCGCAGCAGAGATGAAAGACTAAAGGACTGGGACTTGTCACGCCTGCAGCACAAAGTTTGCAGTGGTTATGGGGACAAGGAGTCTAAAGAGCAAGGTGCTAAAATGGAGAGTAAATGAAGTATTGGCCAAGAGCTGTGGGAGTCCCAGGTAGAAAAAGGCATAATTTTCTCTTCACAGTGAAGGTCTCTCTGAAGAATTACTGCCATCCCCACTAATCTCTTTACTAGTAATGGCGTGGCACTTCAAATGATGGGACAAGAGCACCTCGTGGTATTTTAAGGATCATGTGGAGCAATTTCTTGTTCTCCTGCGGGATTTGTTCTTTTCTTCCTGTTTCCAAGCGGCAGCAATCACAGCGGTTGGTGTGTCAGGGTTGTGCTCGGGGGTTTTACAACTGCCACAAGCAATCAGAAATGGATGCAGATGTTGGACGCCATTTCCTGAGGGGATTAATGATTTAGCTGTCATCCCCTCTACCTCCACTGGTGTTGGCAGAAGATAATGAACTACCATGCAAAGAGCACCTGCAAGGAGGTGGGAGACTATTTGTGGTTGGATTTTGTTCTTCCCAGTTTCTTTACACCCCTCTACGTGGGGCTGGAAGGGTTTGGTCCTGCTTTAAACTGTCTCACAACGGCCCTCCAGCTCTGACCTTCCTGCTAGGATCAGTGGGATTCTGTGGGGCTGGGGAGGGAGGTTGCCTTGCTTCTTCCCGGTGTTCAGGTGGCTCCCCTGGATGTCATGAAGGGCAGGCACAACAATCCCACTTGGTTCTACCTGGAAAAGGCAAGCTGTGTTTTAATCACAGTTTTTGCAATCTAGGCTTAAGGCTGTTGAGTTCACAGCAACAGAAGTTGTCCTCCCTAGTTGAGTTCGAGCACGATGAACCTCTTTCAAAGCAGGAATTTCTCTTGCTTTCGCATAAGTGTTGTTTTGGATGTGTATAGGAGGACTATGTTTGGCAGATGAAGTTACCATCAAGCCTAAACGCGGCTCCGAGTTCAGAAATGTGGTGCTGTGGAGGCCCAGCTGTCCAGTATATGTTTACAGCAGCTTCTTTGCTGGGATGATAGTTCCTCCCTTCACATCTATGTACCAGTAAGACTTTTTTTTTTTAATTTCTTTTTTTTTTTAAATCTTAGACTACATCAGAGTTTTCCTCTCTTCCTTGGTTTTGCTGGTTGGATTTCAGGGAACTTGTCTGAAGTTATCAGCAAAGCTTTTCTAAGCTTCTTGATGTGATGCTGAGGGACAGGTAAACCTGAGGTTGTCATCTCAGCCCTTCCACATTGGCTGGTCTAACGGCAAGGCAGGGGACTCTACAAAGTTAGTTTCTGGACCTTGGGACCTCTAGGTAGATCTTTGGTCCATGGCTCAGTCACTGCTGTTTTCTGTTTGTCAAAACCCAGACTGGGGTGGATTATGGGCTCAGCTGCATCAGTTTCCCAGAGGGCAGGTGATTTCTGGAACATCTGGATTTCTCAGGAGCTGCCCGCAGTCTGCACACAAGGGCACAGGGCTGTGAAGGGCTCCAGGCATTTTGCTTCTTGGTAGGGCAAAGACGGCAGCGGGGCACCTTTGGGCAGGATTCCCGAGAGCTTGTCTGCCAGCCAGGCGTCAAAAGAAGCCTCAGCATTTCAAACAACATCCACCAGCCTCTGAGGGGATGCTCACAGCCAGATGGTCAATGTGCAGTACGCGCACCACGCGCTTCCGAAAATCTGACCTTTCTGGGTTTAATGGGTTTTTCACAAAGAAGTGAAGCAGAGGACAAAGGGAGAGCAGTCAGAAAATGGGTTTGTTTCAAGCAAAGATACAGAAAAATGAACTTTCAAAAGCTGCTGGCATTTGCCAAATTGCAGTGGGAAGAATGAAGTGCAGGGACTAAGCCCGACTCCTTCCTCCAGCATTGCAATTACAAACAAATCACTCCTGTTTCTCACCATTCTTTTTCTATAGCTGTAATTTTTCAGTTGGTGATGTTTTCCTGTAACTTTAAGCGGAGTGCTACTTCTCCAGCTAACACACAGCTTCCAAAACTCTCTGTGACGTTGAGTTTTGCTGCAGTGTCAGAGGAGTGATGAGCATTATCACTAGGGGCTTTGCATTTTTAATCAAGAAGCAGAGCTCATACTGAAGGGGAAGCTCTGGCCAAGCCCCAAGTGCAGCCTGCCTGCCTTTGGGAGCTGGGTTTTGGAGGTGAGCTTAATTTTATCATGGTTAGTTTCTGCAGAACATGCTGTACCTGCTGCTCTGGAACGGTGGAGCTGGTACCTCAAACACACACCCAGCAAATGCATCAGAACTCGCCCGTTTTGCAAAGACTACAGGAGCAAACCTGCCCCCCTCGGTGCTCCTGGGCTGCGCAGTGCTGTCGTGGTTTAACCCCAGGCAGCAACCGGGAACACGCAGCCTCTCACTCGCCCCCCACTTTCCGCCCCAGAGGATGAGGAGAAAAGGAGGGGAAAGGGAAAAAATAACCCTCATGAGTTGAGATAAAGACAGTTTAATAGAACTATAATAGAAAATGACAATAGCAATAATAATAATAACGTTAAAACAATATACGAGACAAGTCACTCTCACCGAATTAGTTGCCCAGCCTGACCTGAGCAGAGATTGTGGATTCCCCCCCCCTCCAACCCCCATTTATATACTCAGCATTATAGTACAGAATATTCCATTGCCCATTCTATTGTTCTGTCTATGCTTCTATTTAGCTTCTATGAAAAAAAGTCCTTGACTAGTATAAACTAGTATAAACATCACTTAGCTACAACCAAAACAATGTGCATCACTGACATTCTTTTCACACCAAATCTGCAGACACAGCAACCACCAGAAAGAAAATTAACTCTATCTCAGAGAGAAACCTGGACAAATGCACTCAGGCAGCATTTGCAAAATGAAGGTAGAGATGTGCTATGTCACCATCCTTTCCTAGAGAAAAAGGCTGCTGAGGAACTACTCAATAATTAATGCAGTCTCGTAACTCCACTTAACTTGCATCGTTAATATTTACAGCCAAGAGAAGACAGGCTGTGGAGCGGAACCACGCAGAGATCAGACAGCCTGGGAGGGGATGTTTCCTGGCGCCAGGCTGGGATGCACAAACTGGGGTGCACGAATGGAGAGAGGAGCCCTCGGCAAGCCCAGCCCGTGGTCGGCCTACCACCAAAACGCAGACCTGGGGGTAAGGGTCCTGGGGGGAGCAAGACCCCTGGATCCAAGAGGCCGTGCCCCAGAGCACATCTCCCAGACCAGGGGACCTGTCGTGCACCATCCACTGGCAAAGGGGCTTCAGCATCAGAGGGGTCTGGAAAAGCTTAACAGGGGGGTCAGGAAGGGGGAAGAAAGCAGAGAGTTATCACAGCTGTTTTCTCACTGCCCAGCTTGCACATTGTCATTGGAAGCAAAGACCTTTCTCCCAAAGCCTGGTTTTAGTGTTAAAGGTTTAACATCAGCAGAATAAATCAATAGCCATTAGACTACCTGAGAGTGCTAAGGTCAGCTGAATTAATCCAGTCGAAGGTTTTTAAAATTTCATAGCAATGCTTTTTTGGCTCCATTCCCTCGGCTGTAGCACACCGGGGACACCACTCCCCCTGCAAACCAGGGCAGAGTGATCCAGCCACGCTCCCCGGTGCCTCACAGGCAGCAGGAGTCAGAGGCTGGTGGTGTCAGGGAAAACACCCCCCCTCCAGCCCTGGCATGATTGCAGGGAATACTGCAGGAGCAGCTGTAACCCTTTGGAGATGGGTGATATCAGTATGTAAAGCGTGGGAAACGGCTGATAACCTGGAGCCACAGTAACACAGAGGTTTATGATGACAGAGGAGCTCCTGCACCGTGGTAAAGGATGCAATTAATATCCTGTAGCTACTTCTACTTGCAATGCACACCAGATTTACAGCTTCGTCTCCAGACATCCCTCCAAGGAGACCAGTCCTGTATCCTATGGAAGGACAGCCACTGCCTCTCCTTCTCCTCGGCCATCATCTCCTTCCCTGGCACCAAGACCCCACTAACACAGCCCCAGCCCAAGCTCTTACCCCACCGTCCCTCCAGCTCAGATTTTTATTAGACCAGATACCCCCACAGCCCATCGCCCCAGAGCAAAACCAGCCATAAACCACACTGGCTGCACTGCTTGCTCTTGTGGGGGAGCAGCACATGGTCACCCCCAGCCCCTGCTCCCCTCTTCTATCCCCTTTTCGGACGTGTAATTCTTGCTCCCCAAGGCACCAGCTCACTGCTCCACCTCGCAAACCCCTCCTGCTGGTGTCCATGCCCAGAGGTGTCCCTCTGCATCCTCCTTGTGCAGAGTCTTTAAGGAGAGGTGACTTTGGGAGCCCTTCCATGAACCCCTCCTTCTGCACCATACACACACACACATAAATATTACATATTTAGATCATTAACTACTGATGAGATTAAGTGTTTTCAATTTAGCAATTTTCAAGAGCCTGAGGGCTCTCAGTTCCCTTGGTTTTCCCTCTCCCCTCCCACCCTCACAACCCCAATACCATTTAAATGAGGTCCATATGTCACTGGCCTGGCTGGGGGCACCTGGCACATGTGGGGCACTGGGGAGCCCCAGGCAGGGCTCGTCAGGGCTGTTGCTCACTCTGGTATATGCAAAACAACTGCAAATAACACCATTCAACCCAGCGCACTGAACCCTCACACCACCCACCCTCCAAGATGTTCCCTGAGGCTCACTTGAATTTTTGCCGCAAGGTTTTTAGTTTAGTTTTGTGGATTTATTTGTTTTATTTTTTCTTGCAAGCATGAAACATGTCCTGATAAATGACATCCCTGCTTTTATGGCTCTTCCCCTTGTCTCTCTCATATATTTTCTCCATTTACGCAACTCTTTCTTTCCCCTCCCCGCTGTCCCTAGGCTTTATATCTTATGCATCATTCATCCCAGCTTACTGTCTTCTTTTAACACAGGCTTCTGGGAGATGCATATCTCCTTGAATTCCTATTTCTCCTTCTGCCTTGCCCTGATTTGCACTCTCCCATCTCTACAGCTGCCTGCAGTCTTGCTGGGAACACTACATCTACAGAAGAGCAGAGGCAAGGAGCGCAGCCTCAAGGCACCATTCATCAAACCTTGGAAAACATCCGTGTGCTTTTAATGACCGGAGCCCGTCCCCAGGACACCCAGAGGGATAAGATGCTGCTTAGCGGTGTCCACCGGCAATAACGCATGGGCAAGGAAAGGGGACAGGGCAACATAATGGTGTTAAGCACAGTAAAACACCGGGCTACATTAGCAGGAGAGCTGCCAGGCACGTTTCACCAGGCTCTGGGTATGCTCCGATGCTAAGGGAGGATGCTGTGGTGGCTTCACAGCAGCACTGGGGAGGGCACCTTTTCCCCCCACCAACATGCTGCAGGGTGATGCTCGTGTCTAAACCCCGTAGCTGGTCCTTCCCCAAGCAGCGTCTTTGGGAACAGCCACCACAGACACCATCCCGGAACCTACCAGCTGGATTTTGAAACGTGGTTCGAACACCCGCAGCCCACCGTGGTGTCCTTGGCATGCCCACCACAGCAGTGGCCGCTGCAGCAGGTGCTAATATTTCCATCCTGGATATTTTTATTGCATTTCTCCATTGTTTACTACTTCTCAGCAGGGGACCAGCCAACGCATAGGCAGAGGTCTGGGATAGCTCGGTCCCTCCTCTCCTCTCACCCTTTCCCTGTGCGTCCATTCAGAACCACAGTGCAGATTTTCCAGAAAACCTGAGTCCTCCTTTGGCGGCATCTGCCACACTCGCTGCGTTAGAGCTGACAGCTCAACACACCAGAAAGCTCCCTCAAATTCCCCAAATGTGCTTTCTTCTGAACAAAAATGACAGCCTTGTGTAACATAAACTGAAAGACAAAAGCAAGCATGGAAGTAAATGCTTGGGAAGGGCTTTCCAGTCCTTTTGTGAAGCCTCTCAGCTTTTTATAAACTACAGAAGCCTGTAAATGTCCCATCTTGCTTCTGACACTAGTTAAAAGGGTAAAAGCTTTGGAAAAGTTGCCACCGACGCCCAGGGCTGTTAGAAGAGCTCACAGCTGGGGATTCGGCCTGTTTTTGGTAAGAAAGAACAAGACAGAGCCGTCTCCATCTCCTTTCACCAGGTACTGGCCCCCGTGACCACACCAGGTGTTACTCGCCAAAGTGCTCACACCAGCCAAGCACATGGGACTAACACATGGCCAGCACTCCTCTACCGGGCCATAAACGCACATAAAATTTTAGAGGCAGAGCATGGCAAGCTATTGCTGAGGAGACATAACAGCTTTTTAGATGCTTTTTTGTCTGTACTGAATGAATTAATGCAGCAGGTCACTCCTGCCAGCAGCTCTTCTGCTTAGAGGACCTTGTCCAAGCAAGCCCATAGCTCCTGAGCCTTATAGAGCTGATAAATACACATCTAGGCAAGTATATGTAAGTGTGACGTGGCTTTCAAACTTTCTTTAGGGTAAGATGTTTAGAGCCACTGTTGACCTGACAAAGCAGAGTCAGCAGGAACCCACCCACCCCGCCCAGCTCTCTGGCCATGGGTGCTGTGGAGCAGAAACGGGGCTGAACTAGGGAAAACCATCAGTGAAGCCGGAGCTGGACGTGGGGCAGCCTAATGCCAAACCACCACTGGAGAACTTCTGGGAGTGAAGTTCTCTTGCGTCACCGGGGTGGGGAGAGACACAGGCAAGATGCCTCTGGAGGCAAATTTGGCCATATCCAATTGTAATTCCCATGGTCTTAGCCAATCAGAATGCTTGGGCACATCCAGAGGCAACACAGTTGGGCTCCACCCAAGGCTTGACATCCCACCAAAGGAGCAGGGTCCCATCCTGCTGTTTCAAAGCACATCTCAGGAGTAAAGTGGGGGTGACCAGTCACAATGAAGGACACTGGGGTTGCTCCAAGGCTCTGGCCAAAGGCTGATCCCACCTGGAGCTCACTTCTGCACCCAGGCACGGGGTACACAACCGAGCAGGACCCCAGGCGGGTGATCAGCTCATGGTTCTCTTACTCAGCGTTTCCAAAGTGCAGTTCACTTCTGAGAGGATTTTAGATTAAGCTCTTTAAGTAACAAAGCAATATTTCTCTTTTAAACCCCTATTTAATCACATAATCCTGAGGGAAGACCTCTCCTCTCCTTAGGGAAAGAAAGAGAAGTAGGTTTGCTGAGGGAGACCTAATTACTTTATCCCTATATAATTGGATGATATTTGCTGATTAAATATAGAAATCCTTGGGGAAAGTCTGATTTTTGATAACAATTTAAAAATCTTTAAGAAAGAAAGCAGATACCCCTCCAAAAAGCCAAAAAACCACAGGAAGAGCCAACCAAGAGGCTGGGGGGGAAAAAAAAAAAAGGGTCTTCTGGTGGCTTTGTGGTACAAGAAGAGCATATTTTGCCTTCTCTGCAGAGGATGCAAGAAGAATTCATGATGACTCCTATTATCATCCAATGTGTCAAGGAGCTAAACCACCTCCAAGAGGTTGGCTGTGGTAGGAACTGGAGGCCTCAGTACCAGGGAGGCTACCATTTTGGATGACCCGTGGCAAAGCTCAGCTCTTTGATGAAAAAGATCACCGGATATTTTGGGTTGGAAGGTACCTCCAAAGGCGTCCAGCCCAACCTTCTCCTCAAACGTGGTCAGCTATGGGGTCACATGAGGTTGCTCAGGCCTTTATCCAGGAGGGTCATAAAACCCTCCAAGGATGGAGGCAGCATGGGCACGTGGAGCCAGAGCTTCATCTCCACCCAGGAGTCTGCAACACTCCCATCACCCACATTTGCCAACACCAGGGCTGCTGAGGGGGTGGAGTATCTGACACTACCTGCGGTATGTGATGCAACAAGGAGGCTTGGATCTCCAGGGCCTCCAAGGAAGAGAGAAACACAGAATGACAACCACAAAGCCCACCCAGCACAGCCCTGTGGGGAAGCATGTTTCATTGATGGCAATAAAGTGCTTTGACGACTTTGGACGGAAGACATGAAACATCAAAACCAAACCCCCACATTATATTATTAAAGCAACAGTGAAGCAAATCTGGAAACAGTCTAGAAAATATTAAATACTATTAATATCAAATATTATTGAGTACCTAAACAATATTAAATCTCATTTTCTGAGACTCTCCTGATTTTTCTATGAATCTGAGTTTACTCAGCACTGCTCGTATTTAATGTGATTTCAGCACATATATACAAAGGAAGCAGCTTATGAGTTTGAAATCTGTTTCATCTGTGGAGCAGTCGCCTGCTGCCAGCGTTCCTACAGAGCTGATCCTCCATCCATTGGTTAAAATTTAGGCTCTCAGTCTACAAAGTTGTTCGGATAGTGAGAAGAACACTTACACCACTGGTAGCTTCTTTTTATACAACTCTCAGACCACAAATGGTGATACAAATAGCAATGTTTGCTCACATTACTGTTGGGGATTTAATGATAATGAATATGCTGGGCCATTACACATCACACCTGGGAAAGGAGCATGCAGATGTGCTTTGGTTGCAAGCTCACACTGCAGCATCATACGTGTGCCTGTGACAGGGACAGCTGAGCACGAGGACCACTTTGTAAGTGCTTTCTGGAGGAAGCCAGCAGCAAGGACATCCCAGATTTCCCCAGAGCTGCTAAGCCCCAGCCCTAGGGCATCAACAGCCAGCAAAGAGGCATTGGGGACAGCCGTGCTTGGCAGCAGGGGACCAGGATGGGGTATGAGCAGTGACCAGTGCCCAGCACCTCTCCCTTGTGGCCCTCCAGCACGGTGGTCCCTAAAGCATCACCTCCCCAGCATTCCCAGTCCACTCCGCAGACATCTGGATCTCTTGCAAAGACAAAACTCCCAAGACTTCAGTGATTCAGGGAGATCTGGTGCCAGGTTCGGGTTAACAGTCTTGCCACCAAGCCATGGCTCAGCTCTTGGGTAACCCAGGACCCTCTGCTCCCCTTCCAGAGGGGGACACAGCTGCAGCACGGCACCAGCAACATCCCACCCACAGCCTTGATGAGCCCCGTAAGGGAAACCTGCCCAGCATCGTTTACAGCATACATCAAACAGGGCCTTTGAAGAGATCAGAGCTTTACAAGGATTGTTCAAAGGGGTCTGGATGTTCCCAGTGTTCCCTGTTTAATCTTGGGAGGAGAGGAGAGAAAAGGGGGAGGAGGAGGAGAAACACAAAACCAAGAAATTGCTGCACGGGTGAGCACAGGCAGCTGGGGTAAAGCACCGACCTCGGTCCATCTGGGGTCTGGTAAGCAAAGGCTTCCCATCCCCTTGCACCAAAACCGATACCCGAATTAACCCCCTGCAACTGGGGAAAGCCCTGCCCCATCACTCCTCACTCTCTGCCACGGTCACCTCCGTACATGCTGTTAACATTCCCTCCAAAGGCGGCTGAGCACATCCCGGGTCTGATCGAGTGCCCAGGAAAGGGCAACACAGAAAATCTACCAACCCTTTCTCACTCTGAAGAGACTGACTAGAAAAATAACATGAAAGCCTGGTTTGAAAAACAAATAATGCCCAAGACCACTTCAGAGAGACACAGCTGGCTGTGCAGAGCTCATTCGGTTTCTTTACAGAAACATCACAGGGTTACAATTACGAACAATCATCAGTTTGATGCACCAGGTTATTAGAATATTAGCAGGAAATATGCACCTGAGACAGGCTGGCCAGGATGGAGTCGGGAAAGAAACACCTACAAATTATTGTCTGAAACTCAAGCTTTCAACAGAAACATTGGCAGTTTCACCTTATTTCCCCCCCTCCCCGCCCCGCAAGTATTGCCGGTGCTGATGTGTTGCCAGAGTCAGAATTTGGGCCAGGTTTTGGAAAAAACAGGCAGTTTGGATCCCTCTGAGGTCAGAGGGATCCTTAAACCCACACGTGCTGATGGTGGGCCGGGTCGGAGGCGTGGGGACCCCATCCTGAAAGCCTGGCTGCTGCCCAAGCCAAGGAGTGGGGAAGGCAACGAGGAGCCCCCGCTGCCACAGGGGAGGTCAGAGCATCGCTGGGGGCTCTCAGCATCCTTTGGGGCAATTGCTCACAGGCTGGAAGGAAACACCCGAAGCCCAACTTTGCAATCGCTTTTCTACAGCGAAGGAGAGGAACGCAAGAACCCAGACGGGACAGAGGGAGGACCAGCAGGATGAGATGAAGCCATGCCAGAGGCAGGAGGGTTAAACAAGAGCTTAAATACAGTAATACATATACATATTTTGAAATACAGTAATATATATACATATTTTGCCTTTTCTGGGAAGTCAGAGCACACTTCCAGCCACTCCTGCCCAACCCGCCCCAGAGTCCCAAGGTCATCCCACCCCCACAATGCATCCCCCATTGCGCCGGGCTTGAATGGAGGAAAACGAAGGATTCAGGCAAAAAGAGATGCTGGATCAGTAACACACTGTTCCTCACAGTCCATGGGGTTCCAGCCATCACCACAGCCCCCAGGGAACTGGTCCATACTGGAGGTCTCAGTAGACATGATTTTTTCAGCCTCTAAGAGGCCCAAGCAGACTCCAGCAGTCCCCTTTATTTTTTTTTCCTTTGGTCTTGAAATTGTAAGATAAATTCTGCTAACACTGTGAAGCACTGGACCAATTGCTGCACTATTTCACAGCCATTTCCCAGCTGGTTTTCCACCCGACACCTGCCAGGAATCATTTCCCACCTCTAACCCCAGCGCCAGGAGTGGGGTGCACCCCCCTCACCCACCTGCAGCGGAGCCCGGTCCGGCCGGGCAGAGCTGCCAGCACCCTCACCTCATGGGTCCCCAGGAAGCATGGCCAAGGGACCTCAAAGCCACCACCAGTCCCAGCAGCACAGTTCAACATGGCACCACATCCCCATCCCTGGTCCCACCAGGCTGCAAGACTCACCTCAAGCACCATCCACAAGCAGAGACATCCTTCAGCATCAACTGCCCCCTCCTCAAGGATCCACCTTCAAGGCTTAAAACCAAACTCCTTCACTTTGTGCGGCGCCGGTGGCTTTTCTAACCTTTCCAAGTGCCCTGCCCAAGTCCCTCCCTCCTGCTGTCCCTACAGCAAACTGGATCCACCTGTAGAGAAATCACCTGCTGCTGGTTTTCATCCTGCAGAGCCCTTTGCCACATTGATGCTTCCACATGGCAGTATGGTCCTCACAGCTGCGGGAAATACCCTGTAACGCTGACCTGGGAGAGCACAAATTGCAGAAAGTAGAGGCTTTATGAAAAGAACTACAGGGACTGAATGGGTTTTGCTGTTGGCCATGTCCACCTTTCCTGTGGTGCCTGAGGGTGCATGTGGGGACGGATGTTCACTGCTGTTCTCCAGAAGAGCTCTCAAGGAGCCACAGTGGGCTGCTGGGGAAGCAGCAAACACCTTGAAACCACAGATAAACACATCTCCTTCCCATAGATTTGATATTACTGGCTGCTGTAGGAGTGTGTATCCCTGGAGTTTGGGCTAAGCATGGGTCTCCCATACCCAACAAGCACCATGGGAGCACCAAACACGATGCTTCCAGCCATGCACACCACCCCTGCTGCGAGTCTTCATGAAACCTTTAGGACAATATAAAGAAGGAAAAAGATGTAAAGAAGGGAAAACCTGGGAATAACCTGTTCCTAAGCCCCAACGCAGCATGCAGCGGAGCGCCGGCAAGCCCTGCTCACCTGAGGAGGTCCTGCCTGCAACGGTGCAATCAAAGCCAGCGAGCCCTGCAGGGAGGGCTACAGGACCTGACTCCCATTTGCTGTTTTCACATTTTCCCTTTTAAAATAACAGGCAACAGATCTCACTCCCTTTAGATACGCCCAGGGCGAGCATAGCGTCCCCGGCTGGGGCCTGAGAGCGGGCACAGACAGCCCCCAGCAAACCCAGGGCAGGGAGGGGTGCTCCATCCCCCTGAGACCCCAGCCAGATGTCGTCCCTCATTTTGTTAAGGGAAACCTGCTGCTTTCTTACAGGGCTGTTGAAAACCACACCGTGTCCACTCTTTGTCTTTAAGCTCACATTAACCACCCCGCTGGGGCTGGTGGGACCTGTCCCATCCTCCTCCCAAGGGCAAGGGCAGGCCTAAAGGGAGTGAAGGGGAAAAATGCGGTGTCCCTATCCACTCTCCAGCCATAACCCCCTTTGCAGAGAGCTCCAGGGCCAGAGGAAACCCAAGGACAAGGCAATCCCCCATGCCTGAGGAGGGCTTTGCCTCAAGCATGGTCCCTCTTTGCCAGGTGAGCCCCAAAACCACTGCAGTCTTAATCATGGAGGAACCACTTTCATGAGATGAACAATTTGGTTTAGTTATAGGGAATTTGAGCAACCAGCTTTGTCCCTGACATTTTAGAAGTAGCTACAAATGTGTTCAAGTAAAGGTGGCGGTTACCTTGGCACACTCCTCTGAGTGATGCATGTTGCCTGCAGCAAAGGAAGCGACAACACTGATTTTAGCTCCGTGTCTTCGTGCATTACACAACCACACACCGAGGCTACGCTGCTCCTCGGGTGCTCTCTGCTCCAGCAGTATTCGTTGTGGCCAGGAGACATCCATCATCGCTTCCTCAAACCAGGAGGCATGGTTTGGTGCTTCATTTTGAGCAGCTTTGATGCCATTCTCCCAACCCATGAGCTTTTCCATCTTATTTTCTCCCTGCTTTGCCGAGGAGGGAGGGTGAGCGNTTCGTTGTGGCCAGGAGACATCCATCATCGCTTCCTCAAACCAGGAGGCATGGTTTGGTGCTTCATTTTGAGCAGCTTTGATGCCATTCTCCCAACCCATGAGCTTTTCCATCTTATTTTCTCCCTGCTTTGCCGAGGAGGGAGGGTGAGCGAGCGGCTGGGTGGGCACCTGGCAGCCAACCAAGGTCAACCCACCCCACACATCCACACACATTTGCTCCTTTTCCAAGTGGGCATTTGCAGACCTTCTAGAAACCGTGTGCTCCCCAGGGTACAAGGACAGCTCGGCATTGGAGACAGTGCTCGCAGGATGGGGGCTTTTGTGCCACCAGGTCCCCTCACTGCATGGGGCCATGCATGTAGCTGCATGCCATCACCCTGAGATGTCACGAGCGTGCTTGGGCTTGGAGACCTCACCAGGAATGGAGATTGATGGGTCCATCCCCCATCCTTCTGAGTGAGGCTCGAGTCAAAAAAAGCTGGATAATAACTTCAGTTTCTGTTTCTCTGCAGTGTTTAGCAGCTTTTGTAGCTTATTTGTTTAACGAATNCTGGGGAAGCAGCAAACACCTTGAAACCACAGATAAACACATCTCCTTCCCATAGATTTGATATTACTGGCTGCTGTAGGAGTGTGTATCCCTGGAGTTTGGGCTAAGCATGGGTCTCCCATACCCAACAAGCACCATGGGAGCACCAAACACGATGCTTCCAGCCATGCACACCACCCCTGCTGCGAGTCTTCATGAAACCTTTAGGACAATATAAAGAAGGAAAAAGATGTAAAGAAGGGAAAACCTGGGAATAACCTGTTCCTAAGCCCCAACGCAGCATGCAGCGGAGCGCCGGCAAGCCCTGCTCACCTGAGGAGGTCCTGCCTGCAACGGTGCAATCAAAGCCAGCGAGCCCTGCAGGGAGGGCTACAGGACCTGACTCCCATTTGCTGTTTTCACATTTTCCCTTTTAAAATAACAGGCAACAGATCTCACTCCCTTTAGATACGCCCAGGGCGAGCATAGCGTCCCCGGCTGGGGCCTGAGAGCGGGCACAGACAGCCCCCAGCAAACCCAGGGCAGGGAGGGGTGCTCCATCCCCCTGAGACCCCAGCCAGATGTCGTCCCTCATTTTGTTAAGGGAAACCTGCTGCTTTCTTACAGGGCTGTTGAAAACCACACCGTGTCCACTCTTTGTCTTTAAGCTCACATTAACCACCCCGCTGGGGCTGGTGGGACCTGTCCCATCCTCCTCCCAAGGGCAAGGGCAGGCCTAAAGGGAGTGAAGGGGAAAAATGCGGTGTCCCTATCCACTCTCCAGCCATAACCCCCTTTGCAGAGAGCTCCAGGGCCAGAGGAAACCCAAGGACAAGGCAATCCCCCATGCCTGAGGAGGGCTTTGCCTCAAGCATGGTCCCTCTTTGCCAGGTGAGCCCCAAAACCACTGCAGTCTTAATCATGGAGGAACCACTTTCATGAGATGAACAATTTGGTTTAGTTATAGGGAATTTGAGCAACCAGCTTTGTCCCTGACATTTTAGAAGTAGCTACAAATGTGTTCAAGTAAAGGTGGCGGTTACCTTGGCACACTCCTCTGAGTGATGCATGTTGCCTGCAGCAAAGGAAGCGACAACACTGATTTTAGCTCCGTGTCTTCGTGCATTACACAACCACACACCGAGGCTACGCTGCTCCTCGGGTGCTCTCTGCTCCAGCAGTATTCGTTGTGGCCAGGAGACATCCATCATCGCTTCCTCAAACCAGGAGGCATGGTTTGGTGCTTCATTTTGAGCAGCTTTGATGCCATTCTCCCAACCCATGAGCTTTTCCATCTTATTTTCTCCCTGCTTTGCCGAGGAGGGAGGGTGAGCGAGCGGCTGGGTGGGCACCTGGCAGCCAACCAAGGTCAACCCACCCCACACATCCACACACATTTGCTCCTTTTCCAAGTGGGCATTTGCAGACCTTCTAGAAACCGTGTGCTCCCCAGGGTACAAGGACAGCTCGGCATTGGAGACAGTGCTCGCAGGATGGGGGCTTTTGTGCCACCAGGTCCCCTCACTGCATGGGGCCATGCATGTAGCTGCATGCCATCACCCTGAGATGTCACGAGCGTGCTTGGGCTTGGAGACCTCACCAGGAATGGAGATTGATGGGTCCATCCCCCATCCTTCTGAGTGAGGCTCGAGTCAAAAAAAGCTGGATAATAACTTCAGTTTCTGTTTCTCTGCAGTGTTTAGCAGCTTTTGTAGCTTATTTGTTTAACGAATCCAAAAAGCTTTGCTCTGAGCAGATGCTGGGAGAGCAGCGGCACAGGTATCTCGGCGCTTCCCGCATAAGCTGAGCAGAGCTCAGAGCAGCTTTTCTTGTAATGCTGTAAGCCCACCGCCGAAGAACAATATTTTATTATTAGCATGTGCTAATGCCACGATCCGGCGTTTTGCAGCCTCGGCTCCTGCCTGCAGAGCTCACCACTGGTTTTTCTTCTGCATTAATCTGAAGAGTAGATTTCCACAATACGTGGAGGATATATTATACCATTCACAGGGTGGTCTGCTGGAGGAGACCAAAGCAGGCTAAAAATCCCTCTGGGAACCCCACGTTGAAATATGCCACACGGCATCAATCCACAGCAAAGGTACCCAGGTGGATTCTTATTTATTAGCTCCCTTGCAAGGACCATGCAGCCTCAGTGAGACAAACCCACCGCCACCACATGCTGGAGAGGACAATTCCGTTATAAGCTGTATCAGGCGACGTGGCAAACACAGCCCGTGCTGGCGAATGCCCCACCAGCCCCTGGTGAGGTTTGACCGTGGCCAGGGGGAAAAGCAGACCTTGGCACGCAGTGGGTCACAGGCAGAGGCTGCGTCTGAATCAGAAATAGAAAATCAGGTCAAGGCTTTACGTGCCCAGCCTGCACCTGGGCAAGGAGCAGATACAAACAAAAAAGGAGAGATGTCCAAGTTAAACCCCCAGGCTCAAAAAAATGTGTCTTCACATCTCTCGTTTGCAACCACAGAGAGATCGGAGCTGGTGACGGATCCCTGGGAAGAGCCGTCCCCAGTCCAGAGGGACTGGAGCGAGGATGGGAGCCCCCGGCTCCCCAAAACCCAAAGGGCACCTCAATGTGCCGCCAGTGCCCGTCCCCTGAAGGGAAGGGGAGAGCAGAATCTGAAGCCAAAGACTTGTCCCAGAGTGGCAAACAGAAACTGTACACCACAAATAATCCTCTTTGTTATTATTGTTTTGTGATTTATCGTTTTATTGTATTATTGTTGTTAATTAGGCTGTTTTCACATTAAAAAAGGACTTGCAGGATCTCATAAAATGATAGATAACCTGCTTCTGTGGTTTGGGCCGTACTGGAAATGAACGACGGATGCTCTCTGACCTCTCTCCCTTCGGAGGGAGGGGAGAAAAGAGGGAGAAAAGAGACTTATGAGTTTAAAAGAAACTAAACTACTTTAATGAAAATATTAATAAAATAATAAAAACAATGAAATATATACAATATATACAACCAGTATCTAGCTCCCAGGGTGACGATCATGTCACTGGCAGCACTGGGGAAGTCCCAGATTGTACTCAGCGACAGAGGGGAACTGGATTCTGGATGTGGATTCAAAAATGCATGGATTGGGATCAAAAGCAGAAGAACATAGTCCTCCTCGGACATCGGCCATTGAAGAAAAGTGAGCTGACCCTTTGATCCCTCAGTTTTTATACGGAGCATGGGGCAGATGGGATGGAATACCCTGCTGGTCAGTTTGGGGTCCCCTGTCCCATCCCCTCCTCCCCGAAGGTGCCACCCCTCTACGTTTCTCCGATTCCCACCCTCCAACGGGGCAAATAACAAAGTTAGCTGGCCTTGGTTGTTATAGTGACAAGTATAATATATATATATATACACTTATACATATTTTATAATATATATATACTTATAGCAACAAGTATAAGTATACGCGGGAGCCTCTCTGCACACCATCCCTTGGCATAAATTAGAAACAATCAGGTCTTATTGCTCTGGGAGCGAAATACGCCGTTAGTTGCAGAGAGTTCGGTCCGTTAGAAGAGGCTTAACGGAAAAGGAAAACTACGGTACAGGAAATGGGTTCTGTTTGACCTCAAACCATTGCAGCTGTAGCTATATTATTTAAAAAAAATAGTCAAGGAGAGTTATGTCACTTGCATTTGCGGCAGCCTTCGTGCCCTGTGTGAATGCCACCCTCACCCACGCCGGGGCAGCGGAGGGGCCTGGGGGATGGGGACATCACCTGCGACCCCCCAGCTCAGGATGAAATGCCTCTTCCCATGCGGCTTGCTGCAAAGGAAGGGCTCAATTAGCAAATGTCGCTTTTAAATCAGGTTTTTTGGGTTGAATCACGCTGTTCGTAAGCATGATTTGAGGGATGGAATAAACACGGAATTACTGAGGGCATCCTCGCCCGTGCTAAGCACAGGTGCCTCAATGAAATAAAGTGCTGGTGGGGCTGCTTCTGTGTTTCTGGGCTGGATTCCTACAGATCTTGCCTTTTATTGAAAATAAACCCCAAATGAATATCTTTCTGAAAGCCCTAAAGCTGCTCCCCCTGGGAAGGGCTGGGTGCGCGGGACACGGCGGCAGCAGGGTGCGGAGCTGGGGAAAAGAGCAATATTTTACCATCGTCTTCACGCTGGGCAGCTGCACCAGGAGTTTTTCCAGCAGGACCACAAGACCTAGACCCCCAAAAAAAAGAAAAAAAAAAAAAAAAGGCTGAAATTTCTGCATTTCCAAGCCCTGCGACCTCCCGGGTGTCCAGGACACCCTGTCCCTCCCGGGCTGCTAAAACAGCGGAGCCAGATACAGCCAGAGAGGAACAGAACGGCTTTGGGGTGGGAATGAGTAAAATTCTGATGAAGCAAACATTTATCAGTGAGTGGGTGCATGTTCTATCCTGTATTTAAGCAGGGGAGGCAGGAACTGGGGACGGAGCACGGGATGCAGGCAGCTCCGTCAGACCTCCCTGCGGGCTCTGCATCCCCCGGCACTGGGGGCTTTTTGGGTTTTGGAGTAAGAAATGGCAATATCAATGGCAAGGCCAGGGGAGCAAGGCAGCGCCGCCTCTCTGCTGACTCCAGCCAGGGTGTGAGATGCTCCAGGTGACCCACCAGATGCCTAAAGGCGTCATCCCCCCCCCTACAGACCCCTTGCAGAGCTCCATGACCGGGATGTAGCCACAGCAGAGTCTGCAACAAGCCCATTTTGCTGGGAAACTTCACAGCCAGGTCCTGACTTCATGATGACTTCTTGCCTGGAGAAGAGAAGGCTCCGGGGAGACCTTAGAGCCCCTGCCAGTCCCTGAAGGGGGCCTACAGGAAAGCTGGGGAGGGGCTGTTTGCAAGGGCACGGAGCAATAGGACGAGGGGCAATGGTTTAAACTAGAGCAGGGCAGGTTTAGATTAGACATTAGGAAGAAGCTCTTTACAACGAGGGTGGTGAGACACTGGCCCAGGTTGCCCAGAGAGGTGGTGGAGGCCCCATCCCTGCAGACATTCAAGGCCAGGCTTGACGAGGCTCTGAGCAACCTGATCTAGTTGAAGATGTCCCTGCTGACTGCAGGGGGGTTGGACTAGATGGCCTTTAGAGGTCCCTTACAACCCAACACATGCTATGATTCTATGATTCTGTGACGGGGCAAACCAACCTGCCAGTGGGGTCTCACCTGCTGTCCTCCCCCCCCAGGCCCAGCTGCAGGAGAAATTCCCAGTTGCCGTCGACAGCTCAGCAGCTGGGGGAGGGGGGGCTGCGGGTAATTTGACAAGCGGCTTCACATTTCCGGGGGCAAGGCATTTAACAGCTAATTATTCATGCCTTTGATGCTTTCTCTCTGTTTTCCAAATAACATGTATTTAGCGCTAAGATGATTTAAACAGCTGATCTAATCTGAGCCCCTGGCAAAGCGGATGAAACTCAGCGAGCCAGCGGCGGTTTAAGCTCCCAGATGGCCGCCCCAGAGGTGAGGATTATGTTGTTATCAGCATCCCTAAAAAATCCCAGCGATACGAACGGCGTGCGGTGATGCGGTGGCAGGACGGAACTGATGGAGTTGGCCCCGGCGTGGGTGCAGGTGTTTGTAGGAGGCGAATGGACATGTCCTTGTCCCTCGTGGCCACCTGGCTGGGATGGCCGAGGGCTTCCTGCACTCCCTGTAAACACGGGACTGGTTTAGGGAGTTGAACCGGCTCAGGCTTAGGCAGGCCAGGTGTTACGGTTTGAGAAACCCACAACAATTTATTGTCATTTAGACAACTATTCTCTCACCTGATGACCCCATCCCACCTGGGAAGGGGAATCAGGGAAAAACAAGGACACCCGAGGGTTGAAATATAAACACATTTAATAGAATTAGGATAATTAACATTAACAGCACTAAAGAACCAATACCAATATAAAATACACGAGGACTATGCCCAGCCCGTTCCCCCAGCAGAAGCCGTGCACTCCCAGCAGGGACAGCCAACGTGGGACCCTGCGAGCGCAGCGGCTGCGGGAGGAAGGGAAGGGCTCAGGGCTCTGGCACCGGGGCAAGGAGTGCTCTGGACCGCCGCCATCAAGGGAGAGAGAGAGGCAACTCAGCAAACTTTCTGATTTCTCTTGAATGTGCCATTCATGGTATGAAATAATCCTGTTGGCAGCTTGGGTCAAGTGCCCGGGTCTCGCTCCTCCTCATCCCCAACCTGGCAACCCGAAAACACCAAGACCGTGAAACCCATGTGCCATAGCTGGCTATGAAGTAAATATTTTCACAAATTCAGACACTCGAGTCTTCTAAAAGTGCAGTTTTCCCAAGAATTAGAAGAAAAATTAGCCCTGTGTCACTCAAACCAGGACACCAGGCTCCATCAGACCAAAAAAACAGCACCACATTTTGGGCGATTTTGCCCATCAGCATTTAACCACAATTTTTTCCAAGCAATTGGTGCTGTTCTGGATTTTTTCAAGTTCGGGTGGGTTTTTTTTGGGCTGGAATGATTTCTCATAATCTCATTGATTTTGATCTATCCTGAAAAGGTTTTTTTTTTTGTTTAGAAAGTTTAATTTGAAAGATGCCCTGATTGTTGTGCAAAGGGGGAGCCGGGACCGTCCTGTGGTCTGGCTTCCCGTGGCCGGGGTGTCCCAGCAGAGAGCACCCACTGTCCTGGCAGAGAGCACCCGCCGTCCCAGGAGCTGCCTGATGGGCTTGAGCCCACCCTGAAACGAGATGGGGAAGAATGTGAAAATACCAGATCACCGACGCAGAAACCGTCCACAAGGAAAGACCCTTCCCAGTTCATCTTCCAGTTCAAACCTCCATTTTTAGGTTGTGAAACCCTTGAAAAGCTTCATTCAAAAGAACAGTGTATTTAAAAAAAAAAAACCAAACCCAAACCTTTAGTTACTTTGTTCCTGAAAAAACAATTTAAAATACATGAAGGTAGAGAAAAGTGAGGAGAAAATAAATAAAGAAAACCTCCTAATTAAATCTCCCAAGAGATTTAATCTAAATTTCATGGAAAACCAGAACTGAGCTTGTTACGATTCATTGGAAAGCTTGGACCCGCCGGCCAGTGGGATTGCTTCCAGCTCCTCCCTAACCTGGCCTGCACCGGCACAGCCAGGAGGAGGGATTAGTTGCTGTAGCTTCTTCCTGCCGTAACAAACCCTCTTGTACCAGAGATGCGGCAATTTTTGGCATCCTCCGTGTTGCTTCCTCCGCTAAATTAGCCGGTGGCAGTGGGGAGCCCTGTGCAGGAAAACCACCCCACCGCAGCGCTGCAGCTTCACTACCTCCGCAGCATCCTTCATAGAATCACAGAATCACAGAACGTGTTGGGTTGGAAGGGACCTCTAAAGGCCACCTAGTCCAGCCCCCCTGCAGTCAGCAGGGACATCTGCAACTAGATCAGGTTGCTCAGAGCCTCATCCAGCCTGGCTTTGAATGTCTCCAGGGCTGGGGCCTCCACCACCTCTCTGGGCAACCTGAACCTTCTTAAGAACCCACAGCCATCACAGAATCACAGAATCACAGAATGGTGGGGGTTGGAAGGGACTTTCAGAGACCATGTAGTCCAAGTCCCTGCCAGAGCAGGGTCACCCAGAGCAGGTTGCACAG
Source organism: Stercorarius parasiticus (assembly GCA_013396915.1). NCBI lineage: Eukaryota > Metazoa > Chordata > Aves > Charadriiformes > Stercorariidae > Stercorarius > Stercorarius parasiticus. Next base: position 30,498 of record VWZL01001504.1, on the reverse strand, counting down.
GAACGCATCCAGGTGGGTTTGGAATGTCTCTAGAGACAGGGCTCTGCCACCCTCACAGGAAAGAAGTTTCTCCTCATGTTTAGGTGGAACTTCCTATGCTCAAGTTTTGTGCCCGTTACCTCTTGTCCTGTCACCGAGCACCACTGAGAAGAGCCTGGCCCCATCCTCCTGACACCCACCCTGTCAGTATTTATAAGTGTTGATAAGATCCCCCCTCAGTCGTCTTTTCTCCAGATTGACGAGACCCAAATCCCTCAGCCTTTCTTCATAGAAGAGGGGTTCTGGGGGGACCTGTTGTTGGGAATAACCATTTTGGACATTTTTCACACCCGTATGGAGCTGTGGCCTTGGGCAGCCTAAAGACAGAGAGGCTGGGAGACAGAGAGAAAGGATGCTCCAGCCCTGGGATGGGGTGTCCCCGGGTCTGGGCACTGCATCCAGGCGAGCATCCCCCAGGCAGGTGTTACCGAGCGGCATTTGCAAGCCACCACGTCAGGTTTTTAGGGGTATAAAAGGAAAAGGCCGGGTCAGGCACAGGGATACCCCATCGGGGATGCACACGCCGGGTCCCCCCCGTCTGTGAAAGGTGGCAGAGCGAGCTCCGGCTCCTCCAGCCCCTGGGGAGAGGGCAGTGGGTCATCCGGGAAGCCGTGAGAGCCACAGCCAGCATACGGGACCCAGGGACAGCACCGAGAGCACAGAGCAGGCTTTTGTTAAAAAAAAAAAAAAAAAAAAGAACAAATAGTAGAACTAATAGAAAGCCCGCTGTGACAGTAAATTATTTCCAGTCTGACACGAACAGCAGCTTCTGGGGAAAAATGCTTTAAATCACCAGACTAAATATAACTGTTCCTGGCATCTGCCTCTCCACACCCCCAGGGCCCTGCTGCGCCTCCAGCCGCCCTCGGCACCAGCAGCTGCTGGATGCCAGGAGCCCTTCCCTGCCCAGGTCCCCCCCGGGCAACCCCTGCCCGCTCCCTCCTGTGGCCTCACTCCACCTGGGGCTTCCCCACTTGCGGAAGTTGACTGTAATTAATTTAAAGCAGCGATTTGCTCTCGGAGGTGGTTATCTCACCTCTGCCATCTTTCTGCGAGCCTTCCCCAGTGTCTCCAGGGATGGGAGGTCATCTCAGCATCGCCTTTTTGAGGATTGCTCATGACACGGGGCCACCAGGGCTGTGCAAACAGCAGACTTTTTCTTCCTCAGTTTTTCCAAGTAATAATAGAGTGAAGGCGTTGGGAGGAAGGGAGAGCTGGGATTTATCTAAGCACTGGGGAGACATGGTGGTCCTGCTCCGGGAAGCTGGAGGACGCGGCCACGTGGGCTTGTGCCCCACGCTGGAAGGGGGACGTGGTCACCAGGGATGGGGCAGCGGTTGGTGGCAGCCACAAAATCACCCCCGCTTCGTGCTTTCATTGGCGTCAATCGTGCTGCCGTGCCACAGATTTTTGGAGCAAAGATTCGGGCTGGCTGAAGGAGCCGGGTGATGCCTGGCGTGGGTTCTCTGCCTCCTCCTAAATGTCCCAACCCTGCTGGAAGTGAGACCCAGGAGCTCCTGCCACCCCCAGCCCTGCCGCAGCCAGTGGTCGCTGGTCGGTCCTGCTTGGACGGGGAAGGGAGGAGCTGAGAGGGAGCGGAGGAGGAGGAGGGGAAGGAACAGGTGAGCTCCCACCTCCGGGAAAGCTCAGCTCCGGAGAAGCAAGGGCTTCCTTTGAAATATTTCCCCAGGATTAATTACCTGCCCTTCGTCGCAGTGAGCTGCCTGAGCAGCACATGTTCTCGCTGCCGGGCCAGGTCCCCTCCCGCGGGGCCCGTGGCCTCTGCCAGCTCCTGGCTCAGTTTGCAGTTGACGAAATGAAAACGATGCCCTTCCTCCAATTAATTCAGATTTCTTCTTCCTTTCCCCTGGAGGCACAATAGCAGCTCTAACATCATAAATGATTTAGGAGCGGAGCCAGATGAAGACAAAGCTGATGGACGATGATTCTGTGTTTTGGGGGATGTTTTCCTGCTGGAGATTTTTGGAAACAAATATATTTATCCTCGTGCAAAACCGAAACACAACCCCCATCCCGAGTGAGTCACCCCGTGAGTCAGGGCACAACGGCAGCGCGGCGAGGAGGGATGCCAGCCCGCGCCACACAAGGATGAGCTGGACCAGGCGAAGGAGCCGGGGTACAGGCTCCTCAAACACTCCCTGGCTTTAAGCGGTTAAAATAATTTTTGCCCATTTTGCCTTTAGGTTGGAACGTCCCGAGCCTCCAGTTTGGCTCTTCAAGCAACAGGTCCCTCTTCGCCCGGGAAGCAGATTGTGTCCCAGCTTTGGGCAAAAACTCCCCAAACTGGAGGGAGGGCAGTGCTTTGGGCGGGGTCCTGGGCAGCCCTGGGGGCAGCGAGGAGGATGGAGACCCCCCCTGTGCCCCAGCAGCACCACGGGCATGTCGTGCTGGAGGGTGGCTCTGGTCCAGATCGAAACCTATAGAAAAAGGGCTGGCATTACCCAGTAGTTCAGTCAAATATATCTAGAGACAGAGCATCACCGTGGCAAGAGCATGGGCTGATCCTGAAATCGTCACTTTGAAGAGGTTTTTCCCAGACTGGGACATTTTACCCATCTCTGGCAGAATAGAAAGACCTCGTTTAACTAAAGATCACTTTTCTTTCAGAGTCCGTCCCATCCCATTAAAGCTTCCTTCTGAAAAAACCCACAACCTGCAGCCCGCATGAGCATCCTGGGGAGCGGCAATCGATTTTAAATCTAAAAGAAGCCATTTCAGGTGAGGCATGAAACACTGCTGTTGGGAGAGCGGGTAAAAAATACCCTTCCCAGCAGAAGCGAAGCTCCCTGGGCCCAGCACACCTGGAGCATGATCCCGCGGCCGCCCGCAGCTGTCTGGGGCCACGGCAGAACCCCCACGGGCTGGGGCTGCCCTTTAGCGCCGCCCCGGAACAGCGAGAGATGGCAATTGGGATTGAGTTCTACCATTGGAAGCTGCTTGTGTAAGAGGATTGCTTTCGGATACGCGCGCTGAAAGATTTGCTTTAAGCACAAGGCAATCCAAGTGTAACTGCAGGAGCGAATCCTGCCCAAATTGCTCTCAGAGCAGCTTCCAGATGTCAGCTGGACCCCGGGAGGGACAAGCGGGCAGGATGCGGCCTGGTTGCCATCCTGCCTGGGTTTTGGGGGCTGTTTTCCCTCTAGCTGCTGAGCAGAGAAATCATGATTGTCCTGAGACACCTCAGCTGCCAGCCCCGCGCAGACGCTGCAGCGTTGGCCTCAGCGCGGGCCACCTGCCTCCTCCCTCTCCACTGTCCTCTCCTCCGAGCCCCAGTGGTGGTGGCCCCGTCAGCCCCATCTCCAGGGCCGCAAACCAGCCACCGGCACTCACTCAGGACAGACTTGTCCCGGAGAACGGTGGGGAGGATGAGGGAGAAGGAGGGAGGGAGCATGAGGATACAGAAGGATCAGGGAGAAGGGCGGAGGGAGTGTGAGGACACAGGGAAGATCAGGGAGAAGGATGGAGGGAGCACAGAGAAGACAAGGAAGAAGGATGGGGGGAGTGTGCGGACACAGAGAGGTTGAGGGATAAGGATGGAGGGAGCGTGAGGATACAGGGAGAATCAGAAGGATTGAGGGAATGGAGGGAGCATGAGGACATGGAGGGTCAGGGAGAAGGATGGAGGGAGCGTGAGGATACAGGGAAGATCAGGAGAAGGATGGAGGGAGCATAGGGAAGACAAGGAAGAAGGATGGGGGGAGCGTGGGGACACAGGGAGGATCAGAAGAATGGAGGGAGCATAGGGATACAGGAGGATCAGGGAGAAGGATGGAGGGAGCGTGAGGATACAGGGAAGATCAGGAGAAGGATGGAGGGAGCATAGGCTGTGTGGCGGGGACGGCAGCAATTTGTGTGTCCCAAGGTGGGCTGGGAGAAGAAACAGCGCTGACGCCACAGCAGAGAAAGCACAGTTTTCTTTAGGGCTCCCCTACGGTTTCCAAGGGAAGGGACTGTCGGGGTTTTATGGAGCATTTTACATGAAGCGCCAACCACCACGGCAGCTGTTGAGGGCAGCAGCCCCAGGGCTCCTCCAGCACCTCTCCTGGGGCAGCACCAGCTGCTACCAGGGCTACAAACCAGCAACGGACTGGGGTGAACTGGTGATTTATGGCCGCTTCATCTGTCCGGGAGGTGGGCGCAGGGGGGAGGTGTCTGGCCCAGGAAGGAGGAATAGGTGCAGGAGAGCTGGCTTCCACTGAGAGGAATATGGTGGGTTATGGTGGACACCAAACAGGCTGGCCCAAACCTCCAGCTGCGCCCACACGAACTGATGCTCCAGAGTTAACAATTGAGTCCCACAGAAAGCCCATGCCTTGCCTAAGCTGCCGCTGACCTCAGTTAACCCGACCCACAGGAGGCTGGTGATGAAGAGACAGTGAAATACTTGCGGACCTTTATTTCTTATGGCATGAAGAACTTCCCTTCCCTTGGGCTTGGCTACAGGAAGGTCTCCCCATGCTCTACATTTACAAGAGGTCACACAGAGGAATGAGGCTGACTGTAATCCCACAGCTGACGAGAAAACAGGGAAGACCACTACCTAAACACACACGGGAGATGCCCTGGGACAACGGCCTTGGCTGGTAGATGTGACCTGTGTGCTCTGAGTCTTGCAGAGCAGAGCTGGTGGCTGGAGAGGTCTCTGCATCTACTAAGCATCTGTGTTCATTCAGCTGCATCTCACCCTGATATATTTACTCAAACTGCATTAGTTCTGCAAAATAAGCCCAGAAAAGTATAGCTTTTAACTTAAACATGGTCCAACACTGGGAATTGCTGAGAAGTCACCTTCTCCACACAGCATCCCTCCCATCGGAAGCAGGAGTCAGAGTACAGGCCTCACTAGTAAACGTATTTTTTTCCTGTTAACAGCTTAAAATCTTTCAGCATGGAGCATCTGGGCTTTCCAGTACCGCTAACCTTCACCCCAAAGCCCAGATGGGAGTTAAACGCTGTCAAACGCGACCAAGAGAACAAAGGAGTGACTGAGCAGAAGATGGGATCGCCCCTGGTGAAGCCGTTGTGGCAACAGGACAAATCCTCCTCCCGAAGGGGAAAGGAGAGCATCCTTTCTCTAGCCTGTTTCTTAAGGAAATCAAGTCCCTGACACTAACCTCCCACGAGGATTTAGGAGGTATTTTTTGAAAACATTGTCAGGAAAGGAAAAAAAAGTCATTTTGGAGACCTTGCTTGAAGACAGGTGCCCACCACTGACCCCAATACACAAAGATCCTCACCCAGAGTTTTCAGTGTCTCAATAAATTAGTGTCTTTCCTCCAGTGTTCACTGAACAGCGAAGTGCATCACCAAGAACACAAAAAAAACCATTTTACGGTGGAAGAAGGCAACAAGCAAGTGCCATCCCAGCTCAGCTTGGTACTCGCCAGCTCCCATGAATGGGGCTGTAAAGGATGAAACACATGGACATGTCTTAGCTCAGAAGCAGCACTAGCACCCCAGAAGATCAGATCTCACCATGACCATGGCCTGGCTCACCCCGACGGCAGCTTCCATGACAGGCCATGACACATGGTGGCCTGGGCACAGGGTCTCACCAGCCTGGCTGTGACACCCGGCACACCGAGCTCAGCCTCCAGCCAGATGCAATCACACGGCGTGGACACCTCGGGTTGAGAGTCCCACAGCTGGCTGCAATGCACACACAGCAGCAACGTCATCGTGTCAGGTTTCTGCGGCAGGAAGATGGACAGATGGCTTGAAAATGTTCTGTCCCTCCCCAGAGCTTGCTGGTGCCACCTGCTTGGCATTCGCCTGAGGAAGCACGGTGACTTCTCACCACCTCCAACCTCCATTCAGTGCCCTGGGGAGAGGAGCCAGGTGACTGACCTGTCAGAGCAGCCTGCCATCAGCCAAGCCCTCTCCATCGTGCATGGACACACAGATGCTCTCCCTTCCACTCCAAGTGCTATCAAGAAAAAAGAAGATATTCGGCAACGTTTGCGCTTTTGATCTCCTTAAAATCCCTTTAGCATCCCCTCTTACAAAGTCTCTTTAGCATCCCCTCTTACAGCAATGACAACAAAGGTGCTCTAGGGAAAATTACTTTATTTTCTTTCTTCTTTAGAAACACTTCTTATAGTCTAAGAAATGAGGTTCTCTTTTAGAAAAGAATCACAATCTCAGGAACAGACCTATCCACAGTGCTGCCACAGGGCATCACAGGCTTACGGACCTCACTGTTAAGGTGGGAGCGTTGTGAAGGTCTCCGATCTGTGCTCCTGGAGTTCAGCAGAGCAAAACCACTCAGGCATGACTGTGTTTCTCTTCCCACCAGCAGCTGACACCTCTGTCTCTAAATGAAAGCTCTTTCTGCAGCTGGTTCTTTCAGGTTCCTCGGTCAAAGGGCTTCAGCTGGAGGAGGTCAAGCCACCACAAGGCAATGGGGGAGCCCTGTTGTCCGCTGCCCGCACACTCCAAAAGGCTGGCTGGGCACATGCTTTGGGGCTACCAAAAGGCGGAAGCCCCGGGCAGAGGTGGGGGAGGCTGGCCGAGAAGGGGGAGCGTCGCAGCTCCGTTCAGCCATTCGGCACCCGCAGGCAGAGCCAGACAGCGGGGTCTGCCGGGTGTTTGCACACTGAGCCCCAGCAACTCGTCGGGACTGCAGCTGGCACGGAGATTGCACAAACAGAAAGGGAAAGGCTGTCCTCAGGTGAAAGTGGGGATTTCCCCAACAGAAAACAACCCCCCTCCCTCTCATTGAAAAGCAATTTCCCAGCCAGGCTGCAGTACCTCCAGAGCGCCAGGCACAGTCGAGGGTCTCCGAGAGCAACACCCAGGGATGTGTCACTGGACCTCATGCCTAGATGTCACCTCTCCAGACTAGAGTTGGTTTCTTGACACAAGAGAGCTCCACCAGGTCCGGTTTTCATTACCATCAGATTCCCACCTGCACCCAAACCAGCAGCGACGCTGGCGACTTGCCCACGTGGAGCGAAGGAAGCTGCTGTCTAATGCTGCTGGCTCCCCACAGCACCATCATCATCCTCACCATCAGCAGGACACCGGACACACACGGGGCTTTTAAGAATTATCTGTGTTGTTTAGGGTTGCCGGGGGAGTGGGATAAAACTGCTTGGGAAATAATCACTGCCAAACCCATGAAGTTGGAAAATATTTGTAGAGATATCAGAAGTTGCAGACGACATTAAGAGCGGTGCCGTTACTTCTACCTTTCCCAAGCTTCAGCTTCTCGGGGTTGGGGTCTTTATAGGAGTTGGCACCAGTGTTTAAAATACATAAATCTTTGTTACCGTCTGTACAATGACACTTCCAGCAGGGCTCAGGCTTTTAGATCCACATCCTTCCGCAGTCCTACCTGCACAGATCCAACCAGCCTGTGGCATTGAAAGCCCCTTGGTGGTTATCCGTATGGACACAGAACGTTTTGCTGCCAAGCTGGGTGCTGGCATGTGCTGCGCTCTCCTTGCAGCAGGGCACAGAAATCCAACTCCCAATGCTCTCCGCTGCAGAGACCGCAGCCGCTGCCTCCCTCCTCCCGCTGCCACTTAGGATAAATCGCTGGCACGCACCATTTGTGATTTATCTTGAGATAGAGAGCATTATAAATATTTTCATCCAAGAAGCTCTAAAAACAGGAGGGAAGGGTTAAATAAAGGCTTTACCCTCCTTCTCAATATCAAATGCCAGAAAAATCTAGATGAATTGATTGGTGTTAGCCTAAAAATGGAGACCAAAACTCAGTAGCCATCCCAGAGTTCGGTGAGCCCCAACCTGACCTCAGCACCCAGAGATGTCTCTTGCTTTGTTCTTCCGCTGGTATCTTACGTCCAAGGGATCGAATCCCCTTTCTCTGGACCCAAACAGCGCCCAGTGAGGAGTTTTGGCTGTGTAATCAGCTGCTGTGAATGTCTTGGCCCCGCCGCTCCTCTCGTGCTCTCGAACCAGCTCCTGGAAGCGGCCGTAGTTGATCCAGGTACACCACTCGCCATCCACCTTGAACTGGAGGGAGAAGACACGTGTTACCAAGGCAGGGAGCACTGAGGAGCACCAAATACCACGTGTATGTCAAATTTGGGTGCACGTTAAATTGGTCACCCAGCTGCAGTCTTTTTTAATTTTCTAGCTACATTAAGGTCCAGGGTGAAGCCATCCAGAAACTAAGGCAAAATAGTTGCTTTAACAGGAAAAAAAAAAAATCAGGTGGACAAATATCCAGATCTTACTGTTTCTGAGACACATTTCCCCCCGAGGTTTGGCAACACACACAGACATAGGATGGCCATTTTTCTTACGGCATTAGTCATTTCCCAGCAGATAATCTCCGTGAGGGTTTGACTGTTGGCTCATTTGCTGGACCCTCCAAAGGACGGGATCCTACCACCAATTCAGCCCCACTTTGCCAGAAGGAACGCTTCCACGGTGCATCCCAAAGCCTTCCCAGGTGTCACTTATACCTGAAAGACCTTGGTTTGGGGAACTGGAAGAGCCCTGGAGGAAACGTGTACATTTGAGAGCAACGCCCAGGTACCCCTCGATGAAGGGACCTTTCCAAGGTCAACCAAAGCCCCTCTCCAGAGTTTGTGACACTGGCTCCAGGGCAGCCACCACCTGGCAAAACACTACAGGAGCAACACCAGAGCCGTGTGCTGTGGTGATTGCAATGGATTTGGGTGATTCTTGAAAGGGGCAAAAGAGTTGTGTTCCGGAATGGGGGAAGATAAAAAGCTTCAATGACATGAATCCTCTTTCCGTGTGAGAATTTTAAGAATTGCTTATTTTGACAAGCTGAAGCTGCATTTGTCTAGCAGACCTGCTCTGCTAATTTAGCAACAGCCTTGACTGAATCCTCAATTAGGATTTATCTGAGCTAAGAGCTTATTATGCACTTCATCCAAAAAAAAAGAAGAAAAAAAAATAGAGGGAAAACAGACTGACTCCCTGTTTTTTTCAGAAACCTGATGGCTATGCATTTAAAATGGCACTTGACTTTCTGCCCAAGAGCTAAAAGCTTTTTTGGTCGGCAAAACTGCTGACACCGGCAAAATTTTGCAATCAAACACTGCTAGTGCTAATCTATTGCTGCCTGCGTAATTACAGTGAATTCTTGCAGGAGTCATCCTCTGCACGGAGCAGAGATGGGAGACTGCAGAGTCATAACAGCGGGGAACGAGTCTCTCCATAAATAAACTCACCCAAGGCTCATTCTTCATACGCTACCGCGGAGGCCACGTTCCACCCAGGTGACACATCCCCTCCGGTGTGCGTGGCCGCAAGTAAAACGACAGCGGAGGAGGGAAGGTGCTGCCCGTAAAGCAGCAGGTCCCAAACAGGCTCCAGGCTCAGGAGACCTGAACTTCCCTCCCAACGCATGGGGAGGTGCTGGGTGACAAGCTCATACTGTGCATAAGACTCCCTGCCCCTCCAAGTTTGATTGATGAACACTCATCAGCAAATTCGCACACTAATTAAGGGCAAAAAACCGCCCCCAAACCCACAGGCTCCAGCAAAGCCTTTACCGGAGAGCTGTTTAGCACACAAGGAGCTGCCAGGCTTGTTCCCACGATGGGTATGGAGCACTTCTGATATGTCAAAAGGGTCCATAGATAAACTTGAGGCTGACTAAGAGAAACCGAGCACCATAAAGAACCCAAAGCTTCCGAGACTTGAACCCAACTGAATGGGTAATTCGGTAAAGCCCGTTTCCTTGAAAACCAGCAGTTTGCTCTAATCTCAGGAGGAAAGGGGGAGCTTGCAACCAGCTGGTGACCCTGGGGTCAAGAGTGGCTCAGCAAGAGCACCAAAGCCCCAGGAGATACTGGTGCCACATAGACCAGCTGAAACGAGGACCACAGCCACCACCCCAACCCAACACCAATGCAGAGATCTGCTTTTCCACAATCTTAAAGCTAGAAATGGCATGAAAACAGCATACTATTACCTGCAGGAGATACTGAGAACTATTTCTAGGCGATTTCTAGAAGAAGCCCTGCCCAGATTATTGCTCTGCCGAGCCAGTCAATGGTAACGCAGCTGCCCTCACTCACAGTTGAATTGGCAACGGGTGGGTAAAAAACCAGCATCCTATGAATGGGCTGGCACCAGTGCTGGTGCTGTCGTCACCCACAGCAGCTTCAGCACCCGTATGACACTGTCACCGCCCAGCCGACGGCAGAGGTGATCTCTGATAGAGGGATGAGAGTCTGACATGAGCTTCTGCGACACAATTAGATGGTTTCTCTCTTTTTAGAAGCAAACTATTTTTTTTTCCCTCCGTATCATGGCTGTTTCTCACATCAGCTGTCTGTCCATGGAGTTAATGGCCTTCAGCGAGGCTAGCAGCAGAAGGGGATAAAACTGAAGATCTCCCAACACCAGTCCCAAGAAGTCCCCATCGCCCAGAGTTGGGCAGCAAAGCTTTTAGAGGCCACCGGAGGAAGGGCCCAGCGGAGTGAGGGAGGTCTCAGCGTGCCCAGACCCACCGGCTGTGGGGATGCGCTCCTGAGCAAGGTGGGATGCCGAGAGGTGGCTTGGAGAGTGGCAGGAAGGGACCTCTGTCCTCTCCTCCCCTCACCACTCGCTCCCCCAAGCATAAAGCCTGTGCTTTCCCAGGGACAAACCCACTCCCTTGCTGGAGCTGCAGTTTCATCACACCAAGGTGATGGCTGGACCCCCACCAGCTGCGTGACGGAGCATGATGGATCTGTGTGAGCCCCAGCAGATCTCACAGGGGGTGGACCTTTCCTTGGTGTGCGAGGTGGCAGCTGGAAGCAGCCGAGCCAACACCACAGGCCTGCACAAACCACTTGCGTTGCTCTGTGTCCTGAGCTTTGGCTGGATCAAAGTGAGATTTTTAAAGCTATTTAATTTTGACTCCACCTGAGCGTGCAGCTCCGGACACAACGGAGCTATTAAGGCCGGGAGCCGTCTGCTGCAGATGAAGGTGACGCTGCTGCTGCCAGCAGAACAACCAAACGAAGGCTGTCTGGGATTCATTACAAAAGCAGATTAAATAATATTAAATATTTTTAGTGCTGCAATAGCACAGCTATAAAACACGAAGGAATGGGAGCAATCCTTTAAGTGTGTCATGGAAAGCAATTACTTCTGGTGAGGAATGAAAACCAGACAAACATGGAGTGGGGGAGAACAGCCTCAATGGCCCACAAGATTTACCGATTGGATTTTAACACGTTTGTGATTATTCCATAGATAACAAAAGATTTAAGACTCCAAATAGTTTCACAGCATCCATATAACAGGCGAGCCAACGCTGAACATCAGTGTTATTTCAGACTGATGCGGTCAGGTTTTTTATTGAATTTTTCACTACCTGGTTAAGTCTTTTAAGGTGATACATACATTGTCAAAAGACAAACAGCTGAAACCCTTCCCTTGTTTTTTTTTTTTAAGCTAGCGTCATAAAAAACAGTAATAAAGCTCCTTCAGCCGCTCTGAAGCCAGGCTGCGTCGTCTGGAAAGGCGAAATCCTCCTCCCGAGGGCTTTGCTCGAGCACGAGATGACCCGGGAGCCAGCCCCCGCCTTCTCCTTGCAGCTCTGCTCCCAGGGTCCCCGAGCAACGGTCCCCATGGTCTCACCACCCATGGCCCCCTGCAGACGCAGTACGGGTGCACAGCAATGCAAAACTTCCCTGGTTTTTGCAGATCTGCCCCAAGCAGACGTTAATGCTGGGAAAATTTTTTCAGAAAAGGACCTGGGGGTTCTAATTGACACGCGGCTGAATATGAGCCAGCAGTGTGCCCAGGTGGCCAAGAAAGCCAATGGCATCCTGGCTTGTATTAGAAACAGTGTGACCAGCAGGAGGAGGGAGGTGATTGTCGCCCTGTACTCAGCACTGGTGAGGCCACACCTTGAGTATTGTGTCCAGTTTTGGGCACCTCAATACGAGAGAGATATCGAGGTGCTGGGGCGACTGCGGAGGAGGGCAACAAACCTGGTGAAGGGCCTGGAGAATAAATCTTACGAGGAGCGATTGCAGGAGCTGGGACTGTTTAGTTTGAGGAAGAGGAGGCTGAGGGGAGACCTCATCACTCTCTACAACTACTTGAAAAGACATTGTAGAGAGGTTGGTGCTGGTCTCTTCTCACAGGTAGTTGGCGACAGAACAAGAGGGAATGGCTTCAAGGTGCAACAGGGGAGGTTTAGACTGGACATTAGGAAAAAATTCTTCACAGAAAGAGTGGTCAGACACTGGAATAGGCTGCCCAGGGAGGTGGTGGAGTCACCATCCCTGAATGTGTTTAAGAGTCGTTTAGATGTGGTGTTGGGGGATATGGTGTGGGGGAGAACTTTGTAGAGTGGAGTTGATGGTTGGACTCGATGATCCCAAGGGTCTTTTCCAACCTGAATGATTCTATGATTCTATGAAAATGAGAGGCAAAGGAAATGATGAGGGGGAACTCATAATGGCCTTCAAGCCCAGAAAAGCAGATTAAGGGGTGACGCTGGGCCACCCCATCACTGAGGGCATTTGTCAAGGGGTTACAGAGCTGGCCAGGAATGACGCAGCTGGAGTGGCTGGGGTCCAGGGGAGCCCCGGGGCAACGGGGTACAAGGATGGAGCTGCCTGCGGGGGGTTGTGCCCACGGACACGGGCAGTCCCTCAAACACTCTATAACAAAATTAATACACGTACAGCAAAGACAATCAGGAGCCAGGGCTAGAACAATGGGAGCATCAACAGAGCGTGGCTAACACCTTTCTTTTCTCTTATCACTCACAGGAGTGGATATGAACAGGAAATTTCTTTAAATTATCTTTTGCAATAAGTTTACAGCTGCTCCGAGTGCAGAGAGAAGCTTCTTGCTACAGAAACCCATCAACATTCATGAAGGAGAAGAGCCACAACACTACATATTTCTCTTTTTATCAACGCATTTGCATAAGCAATTTTTTGGGGGGGTAAAAACATATGCATATATTGAGGACAATATAGTAGTACAATTTACTACATTCCTCCAGACGTGCAAAAATTGCTGAGAAATAAACACGGGGTTTATCTGAAGGGATGAAATACAGAAGAGAGGCAGAGATGGCGACACATGAAACGCTACCACCGAAACATGGAAGTCAGCCAAAAATCAATTAGATTGTTCTAACAAGGGTAATGTTATATTTTCTTCACATAAAAACACACTGAAATGAGGAGGCTCCTCTTCACCCATTCACTCTGCTCTTTCTCTCCAAAAAAAAATATTAAAATTAATGTATTTTCAGGAAAGAACTCAATAGTGTGGGCAGCATAAGAGAATAAAGCAGAGTGGTGCGGCAAAACCTGCTGCGGCTCCTCCTTGCAGAGCAAACCCTGGGCTGGAAGGACAGAGTCCATCCCCGATGGGGAGAGGACCCCCGGGAACCCTCCCTCTGCTGGGCCGTGCTGCCCCACGCTGTCCCCGTGGTGCCCAGGGAGGAGAAAGCGGAGCTTCGGGTTCTGCAGCAGCTGGTCTTTTAGTGCTTGAGGTTGGGAAGATTTAGGAGTCCAACAAATGGATTCTTCCCCCGGCAGATGCTCAGGGTCTAACGGTTAAATACAGCAGTTTTATGCATCATTTTAAAGACCACACACACACAAATAAATCAGTCGGGGGTAACAGGGGAAACTGCACGTGCTTCAGTGGCGAGGAGGCACCGAAGCTGGTGTGCATGGAACAGGAGGGCAGGGAGAGCCCGCTGCTCCTCTGACGGTGCTTCTAGTCACGATTTCCAGCGTTTTAAAACCCGGTTTTGCCAAATGCTTCAGTCGACACTTATTTTGGTTTGCACATAGGGTGCGACATTAAAAGAACATTTTGCAAAAGCAAGTCTCAGCAACTCAGCTTTTACAAGGCCAGCAAGTCCGATGCTTCCCAGTCCACACTTTTACGTCCCATCCTGAAAAACAAATTAAACCCAACTGCCACCTCTGCTCTTTGACATTCAGAAATTATCAAGTTTTCTCCCTGCCGGAGCGTTACAATCCCAGCCAAGCGACACCAGCTGGGAGCTCGCACAGGGGCTCTGTGCTGCCGGGCGCCCTGATGCCCAGCTCCTCTCCCTGCGGAGCCGCCGGATCCACCACCATCTGCACGGCCCCGTCCTGGCTGCCACCCCCAAACCAACCCCAACCCACACCCAAACGCACCCCCCAATCCCACCCCCACGCTGCTGCCTGAGCCTTTGGTGACCAGGGCTGCGAGACGCATTCCGTGTTGCAAGCTTTGCTTTCCAAAAAAATCTAAAAAATAAAAATACCAAAATCATTCCATGTACAAAGATTTCTTCTTTTTTTTTTCTTTTTTTAAGGGAAGCAATGCATTTGGAGCCTGCAAACATGACAGTCCCTGCACCACCTGAGCAGTTAAACACACAGAGGGATTTACAAAACACCCACTACTACTCTGCATTTATATTCTTTCCTGAGAAAACTTATCTTTGAATTATCTTTGGAGAAGCAGGCAGGATATCCTCAGTATGTTTTCCAGTGTCTTTCCCTGAGATACTTTCTTTGCCAAGCTTAAATATATTCTTTTGCTATTAAGGAAAAGCATTGTTCGGGGGAGATGGAGTGTGGCTTTGCACACAAGTCTTAGGCAGATGTATTTATTTTTCATTCCATGCTTACATATCTATGGTCCTGAGACTCAAAAACTTGCTTTCAAGCACCCTGCAGCCTCCTGCCAGCTGTGCAGCCAGTGCATCCCAGGCCGAGTGAGCTCAGGGCCCATGGGGTGACTGAAGACACTCGTCCCTACACGACTTGTATTAAGAGTATTTTGAGAAAAAAGAATCCACGGCACAATCCCCTCTTCTCCTTAGCCCCTCCGGCAGCAGCTGGAATAATTCAGCAGCATCAAAAGACCGCAAGTTTCATCAAAGGTCTCAGAATACAAAAATTAATCCTTCCCAGCTACTTTTTACCCTGGCCACGCAGCTGGGCAGGAGCCCAACACCCATCATCCCCTTTATTTCCTCTTACATTTCCATTGTCATCAAAGAGACTGGGGGACACTTAGAGACCCCAGGTCTCCTGCAGCGTATCGGTCCTGAAGGAAGAGCCCAAAGCCCGCAGAGAACCGCTCTGTGAAGCACATCCATGCAGTCGGTGGGCAATGTACACAGCTGGATTTTCCACACGGGCCATGAGCTGCCGCGATGGTGTGGCTGGGCTCCCCCAGGCAGCGGGAATTCAAATACCACGGCAGCCGAGGCCCTGCGAGAAGCCAGGATGGGTACGTTCATCCCACTCTGACTTGTGAGTCCGTAGCTTTACCATCCCCCTTCCGAAAAATAAAATCACCTCTTCCCACGGGCACTTGGCTTCAAAACGTTTAAGACCGCTGGTGCCCGCAACAGGAGATGGCTGAGCCAAGGGTAATGCCACGGCAAATGCATTATTCGGGAATTAGTCACCACTCCAGATTTGCAACACAGCAGCTTTCAGCTACTGCTTTTCTACCACTGCACTCCACCATCAGCCGCTTCTCTGGGCCCAACATCAAAAAGGCAGCTGGAAAAAGGATCTTGATAGCTCCAATCTGCAGCTCCTTGATTTAAATTTGGAGACAGCCCATCACTGCAATAAACAAAACAGCTTTTACACTTTCCCACAGATTATTAAAACAGACCATCTATAACGGGAGTGCAAAGCACTGACATTACGCAATTGCTATGACTATTTTCGCCACCTGCCAGTATAAAGCGCTCCAAGTCAAACAAATAATTCATTGAATTATTACACACAGTTTCTCATCTAATTAAGGCTCACAATGATTTAAGGCTCCCTTTGTTCAACGGTGGAAGTGACTGAACTGGAGTCACTCAGGAACAGAAGAAATATTGTAGATTAATTTATCTTACCAGGATCATATTGCTTGTTAAAAAGATAAAAAACTTTTCTTTTTAATTACGAGTTGTAACCTCAGGCGTTAGGGGGAAGAAATGAAGATTAAGCTGGTTATTAAGTTACAAATGCGTGCAACACAAGGTAATTATCAGTGAAACAGGACACAGGGCACGCAGAGGCCAGAGTCTCACCACAACCCATGTCCGTGGGGCTGAACAAAAATCTGCAGAGGGACACCGAGCCCTGGGGATAACCGAGCTCTAAACCCCTCGGCAACTTTGCAGGCAGTATCTCTGCCCAGTAACAGTCCCAAAGGTTTCCGTCATTTTAGACGGAAACAAAAAATAGCCCTGCAGCTATACATTCAGTGCTTAAATAAACGCTCATTAGCAATCAGACACATTAAAGTAGATGAAACACTTTCTAAAGCCGGCAACTAGAATGCCTGGAAATGGGATCTGCTCTTGTGTTTTCCAGGAGTGAAATAAAAAGGTGACACGGAAGCAAGGCTGCCCCATGCCGGGCGCTGCTGGGTGACCAGTGCTGTGCGGCCCACGGCACTGCTCCTCCGCAGCTCATTACCTTATCATCACATCCCGTCTTGCGTGAGTTGTTCTAAAGAAAAGATTCATTATTGCTGATTTTATTTTATTTTTTTTCAATCCTTACCCGCTGCAGAGCAGAACATCTTGTCTGCCAATTAAACCAGGGCTACATCCAGACAGTTTTAATTCCAATGGATGAAAAATGGATTACTTTAGCACCACTGCGATTGTCTTTTAATAACTAACGGATCAAGCACAGCAGAGCCACCTTCCTATTTGGAAGGAGACAATGGAAAAGAAAAATTAAAACCCTTCAGGAAACAGAACATTTCATGCTCACGGCGGCACTGGGGCTGTTCTTTGGCGACTGAGACACCTCGTCCTCACCTGGGGGTGACCCCAGTCCCCACGTCTGCTGCAGACACGGGGACGTTGCACCTTTTTGGTGACCTTCTGACACGAAGCAGCAACGCAAGTTTATTTTCCCCCTCGTGCTGTAATGCTGTCACGGGTACGGGGTAACTCTTGACAGATGAACAAGCAGAGAATGTGGTCCAAATTACGGATGCGGGATGCTGGGCCGCAAGGACAGCTTACACTCTCCACGGGATTTGCGAGGCAGGAAGGAAATAAAATGTGATGGACTATTTTTCTCTAATATAGCCCTTGTTAGTCGATCTGCAGCTGGTAGTTAAGTGCTTCCTTTTCCTCCCTAAATATAGATGAAACGCTCAGCATGGAACAACTTCAACGCCTTTCACCCAACCTCTCGAGCCTTCTGTAAGCGCAGCCAGGATGCATGTGAAGCCTTCACGGCCCCCCTGAGCCCCCACGGTCCAGACACGGGCAATGCTGGAAAACCCAGAGGGAAGGAAAAGGCAGATTCCTAGTTTGCTGGGAAGATTTCTTGGCTGATGGAGAGCAATGAGCACTTTTGACCAGGGCTGCTATCTCTCCCCAACTCATTTCAGCTCCAACAACCCATGACCCCACCTGGGTGGTACCTGCGTAGCCTCAGCCCTGCATTTTGGCTATGGGAAATGGAATGATTACAGGGACCTTCCTCAAAATAGTCGCTTTGGGTCATTATGTGGATGCCAGGTTCAGCCTGCTGCGTCGGAGAACACGACGCTAACCCAGACCACAGCCACCAGGGAAACAGTCCAACTGGTGAGACTGGGGAGGTCCGGGGCACAGGACTGCAGCCACACCAGCGGGGAACATTTGGATCCAGGGTACAGACTCTCATCGGCTTGTGGAAGTCAGGCGTATCCATTTGTTAAGGCAAAAAAGGATGATCAGAGCCACTTTGCTAAGCTCATCAGCCATTCATTTCACCTTCTTAACTAAGACCTCCAGACAGAGCAAAAAGGGCCGGGATTTGAGGACTATTCCCCGTGCTACGCATGGCTCATTGACACGGAAACCAATCCCGGCACCTCAGGGGGATGCCTCTTGCAGGGATGCTCACACGAGGACCAGACTGAGCAGCAGCACACGATACAAATTGCACTAACGGGAAACTCACAACTGGAAAGCAAGAGGGAGAACGTGGCTGGAAAACATCCCACTTGGGAAAGCGAGGTAGATATTTAAATGAAGGTAGTAGGAGATAATTGGCAGGCAAGCGTTTCGACACAGCGGAGTGGGTGGTAAACACACGCGTGAAGCAAATTCAACAAAGCAAGGCAGAGGGTTTTATTCTAGAAATTACCAAGATGCTAACTTTCATTCAAAAAAAACCTTTGCTGCAAGGCAGCTGCCGCACCTTCCCCCTTTTTAGTCCCATGTTACGGTCATCTCAAGGCTGCATTTGTAGTTACAACCCAGGAAAAACAGCCGCCTAAGGTCTCTCTCTGAAAAAGGTTACTTGAATTAACTGTTAAATTATAAAGTTGCTGCCGTCTCAATATCTCAGCCAATTAGTTCAAAAGCACTGTAATAAATTGGATTTTTCTGTACCATGGTGCTTATAGAATTTGCTACAAAGCAAATATAATTGCTCAAGAATTTTGTACTATTGCTAAAGAAAAGAATCAAAGAGGATGGAGCCAAAACACACCGGGTGCCTCTTAAGGAGAGATGGAAACCAGCAGGTGAGGGGACTGGAAAGCTGGGAGAGGGGTGCAGAAGAGACAGAGACGAGGAGCTCCCTCAGCCCAAGGGAGGGCACCTGACCCTGCCTGTCCCCGCTTCTCCTCCAGGCTTAGGCAGCCGATACCCAGTCAACCCAAGAAAAAGTGGAAATCACAGAATCACAGAATGGTGGGGAGGTTGGAAGGACCTCTGGAGATCACCCAGTCCAAGCCCCTGCCAGAGCAGGGGCACCCACAGCAGGTGGCACAGGAACGCGTCCAGGCGCGTTTGGAATGTCTCCAGAGCAGGAGACTCCACCACCTCTCTGGGCAGCCTGTGCCAGGGCTCTGCCACCCTCACAGGAAAGAAGGTCCTCCTCATCTTGAGAAGGAACTTTCTATGCTCAAGTTTGTGCCCGTTGCCCCTTGTCCTGTCACTGGGCACCACTGAGAAGAGCCTGGCCCCATCCTCCTGACACCCACCCTTTCAGTATTTATAAGCGTTGATAAGATCCCCCCTCAGTCGTCTTTTTTCCAGACTGAAGAGACCCAAATCCTTCAGCCTTTCTTCATCAGAGAGGTGTTCCAGTCCCCGCATCATCTTGGTAGCCCTTTGCTGTCCCCTCTCCAGCAGTTCCCTGTCCTTCTTGAACCGGGGAGCCAGTATACCAGAAATACCAGTAACCAGTGGTTTTTCAGGTCATGGTGACCAGGGTGCAGGCATTCTCTGCATCATTTTTTAGGGCTCTGTGAAGGGTAACTGGAAAACAAACATTTTGCTGCAAGGCTTAAGCCTATGAGACTTTTTACGCTGCCCTTGAATAGGGCAGGAGTGCCCGATCCAAAGCTCTCCGAGGCAAAGTGCATCTCCCTGCCCAACACCCACCCATAACGGCAGACACTCAGACACCCGGAACCACTTCTGGTCAGCAGGAATGAAAAAAAAAAACAAGGGGGGTGTGTGTGGGAAGAGACTTGGAAGCCCAACGGGAGATTTTCAAGACACCAAAGTACCCCAAAATGCGGCAGTTCCCATCCCTGTATCGCCTCTTGATTTCCCAAGGAAAGAAAATAATACCGCACATACAAACTGCAGTTTCCTCTACCTAAAATCCCTTTTTCTACTTAAATCCCTGGCCTTAAGAGGCTTCAGAGCCTACATCCTATTATTCATCGAGGGAACAGGTGCCAATCAGTGATTCTCCACAAATCAAGGAGCAGAGGCTACAAGCAAGACGTGTTATTTCTCTCATGTTTCCAGACTTTTCATACAGGCTGGGATTTCAATACTGGCACTTAAAATTATTAATTTTAAGCACTTTTTGAACACCTTAAAACTCAGACCTAGCAGAACACAATGAAATAAAACACTTTTCTTAATGATCTTTATTACCGTCTGCCTGCAACTCCTTAACTTTTTAAAGACACCTTTGATTTTGCAATTACTCGCTCCGGTTTGATTGTTCCCAGAGCACAGGTTTTCTGCAAATAATATACACTGACAAATTTTATTCTCCACTGGAGCCTGAAATTCAGAATTAAATGTAATAGAAATAAATTTATTTTTTATTAGTTATTTTAGTACCGAGTATAGATTGTTTCCAAAAGACGCCCTCTTCTAATGGCTTTGGAAAGCAAAGCAGCTGTTGAATTCCTCCTGGGCCGGTATCAATCTATTCTTGTTACTAATGGTGTTACTAAAATTACACATCAATAAGTTAGGTGGCAATCTGTTTCTTTTCCTTCCCAGGGCCCTTCACCTTAGAATGGAAAAAGAGTATTTTGCATTCAAGGATTTGCTCAGACCCAGTTGCCAGTGGCAACAGCCAAGATTGAGACTGTAAATAAAGCAAAGTTTAAGGTGAGTTAAATGAAAATAGTGCCAGGTATCCCGCTTCCCTCTGCTCCTTCACAGCTGGTCCCGTAAAACTGCCAATTGCAAAAGCGAGCAACACTTTTATAAGTGCACAGAAGTTTTCAACGATGAGTTTCTAATCATTGTCAAACGTGGATTAAAGCATTTCTGATCTTTCGCGAGTGGCGATTTTAACCGGTTATTCCCCATGGGGACCGTGAAGTACCTTGCACAGGAAGCCCCGGCTCCCGTTGAAGCAAGGGCCATGAGAGTGCTCATGACTTCAGCAAATAAAAGCCAAGAATATGCAAAGAGCAAAATCATCACAATTAGCATAATAAGTAGCTGCTCCACCAGTTGCCTCACTAGCACATTATTATACATTTTTATTATCTTTCTCAGGAAGCCAAATTGTACTTGATATTTTTCATATCCCGCTTCCTTTAAAATTCATCATTTCTTTTGGGCATTCTAATTGTATTTCAAATTGTGCTGGTGGTATTTATGAAGGAACCCAAGTTTCAAACAAACCGTTGAAACGGTTAAAACACTAAAATGGTTAAAACGCACACGGAGGCTGCCGAGACACGCTTGGCCCGCGGAGCACTCCAGTAGTGTGAGGGGTGCCAGACTGGTGTCAAAAGGCAGCACCACCACCTCTGCCCCATCACTAGGATGGAGAATGTGTGTCATTGTTCCAGCTGCTTCATCTGTCCCGCAAAACAGGACAGATGCAGACAGGCAGCTCCAGGTCAAAAGGAAAGCATCCTCTGTTAACATCCACCTATCAACGTCTTTTGCCAAAATGATTTCTCCAAAGGAAGAAAAATATGTTATTTCAACTCTGCTTGAAAGGAAGGTCTACAGTTTTGGTAGGTATCCCAAAGATCCGGAAGAGGAATACCACAACCCTGGCCTGTTCTGGTGTAACTTCCTTCCTGAACTGTATATGCCACTGTAAGAGACGGACTGTAAATTCCCTGCCGAGGGGCAGAAGGTCCTCCAAGCCTTCAATGAAACGCCTCAAACGCTCGCAAGGAAATAAATATAATGCAGGCCTGGCCTTCAAAGAACTGATAAGGGTCACACTTCTGGTGCCTGAAAGTGTGGAAGAACTGTCTTGTGAAGACAAGATAGTTCTGCCACTTGTGTGGTGAGCTTGCTAGTTCTCAGTTCTCAAGGCCATTGTGTCCAATGAGTGACCTTTGCTTCATTATCTGGGAAATGCATATGAAAGCACACATCCCTGCATACACTAATGAAGATTATAGAGATCATGCTAAACACGAAAGCGCACAC
>VWZL01001503.1:2241965-2281749 GCA_013396915.1 Stercorarius parasiticus | reverse complement strand
GGGGGACACACGACAAGGCACGGCCACACCCAGGCGGGAGCGGCGGCGGGGGGCCGAGTGCTTCCCGCACGCCCCGTGTCCCGCTTGGTTAAGTTCGGTGTCTGGCAGAGCAAGGGACTGCTCAGGAAAGCAAACCTGGAAGCTCTTGGCGTGGGGGATTAAATTCCCAATGAGGAGCCGAGTGTCGCCGCTGTCGGCTCGGGCGATGGCAAATATTTGCTGGCTTCCGGACAATGAGTGCCGCTTGCGGACCGGGGGGTCCGAGGGCTGCTCCCACCCCCACTTAGTCGGCCAAGCAGGAGGGGCTCCGCCGCCGCTNGCTGTCATCCTGCCCCTCCAAGGCAGGAGCCGCGCCGTGCTCAGCCGCAGCCCGGGGTCCGTCAGAGCTGTGAACAGGCACGTTTGGACAGACAGACAGACGGACGGGCGGACATCCCTGCCGGAGCAGGGCCCCTCCGGGGGAACCCAGGGCCCTTCCTCTGCCTTTGTTACCCTTGTTTGCCTCCTCGTCTTGGCCTCGCATCCTCCCTCTCGCAGAGAATAGCCCCTTTCCCGGTATTGTTCTCGGTGTGTTTCCTCTCGCCTCTCTCTTCCTCCACCCCTCCTTAGCCACGGGTCCTCTGCAGACATGATACCCAGACACACGTTTTCCTTCTCCCATATCTAGTTTTTTAAGTCCAGACTACCTCTTTTGAGAAAATTCTCCTTTTTACTGAGTGCAACAGCCATGTTTCAATTTGACTTAAACTGCCCTTACATGGGTTTGAACTACATTGAAATAAACTTCACTTAGAACCTGCTGCATAGTAAGGATGAGATTTCTGGTTGCCTATGTATGGTTCTATATAAGTTTAAATTATACTAAGCACTGTGTGCTTGTAGACTGGGCTGTCTAACCCTGCTATTGATATGATGTAAAATAACATAATGCTTTAACTTTGACCTTACTGCTCCCTTTGGTTTTTTTTTTTATACATGGGATTAGGTGGTCCTTGGCTAAATTAACATTGCTTTGTTGAATGTTGAACACACTGTTCCTAGAAGAAAGTTTCAGCGTGCCTATAGTGGCTGGAGGATGAGATCTAGGGAGAGGCCAGGTTAGGAGCTGCTTGGGCTAATGTCTCCAAAAGGGTCCAGTCCCTATCTTCTGTAGCATATTGGTTTTAAGTCTTAGATCTATTTGAAAGTGTTAGCGTGTCTCTGCTGGAACAGAGGGCAGTGCATAGCTGCTGTCTGGGGGACTTGTTGGCTTTTCCTTCGGGGGATTGTGTTCTTCAAGCTCTGCCTTTATTTAGAGTTTTGCCTAATGGGAAGCAAAGAGCAGCTGAGCTCATTCTTGTAACTTCTGCAGGATTCCCAATAGCCACAGTGAAAGAGTCAAGTCTTTAATCAATTTTTACTTGGCTATAACTTGGGAAATCTTTGAGCAGCTGCAGGGGTACTGGCTGGAGAGCCGTGTCTGCAGGCTGGGAGAGACTGCAGTGCTTTACTTATGTCTAGTTCATACAGAGGCAGGAACATACACTTAGAAAAATGTACCTGTTTTCACTTGTGTTCTTTGCTTATTAAAAATTATTTTCTTGAAGCTTTTCTTTTCCTCTTGTCTTTTTTTCTTTTAAGAGCTTATTCTGCAGAAGTTAGCAATCCTTGCCTTGGAAAGATTTATATTTCCTGCAACTGCCTGAATGTCAAGATTTAGTCTATTTTATATAGAGATTCATCTTGCTGATTTCCTTGGACTTTCATGGGTGCAGCTATGTTGGATTTGGATCTTTTTTGTTTGATTCTGATGTATTAAACATATGAAAACCCTTACTAAGAATGTGCACTTCAGTCCATTAGAAATACACGTCATCTTAGTCAAAAGGCGGGGATTGTACAGAAACCTTTCAGTGTGTTAACAAGCCCTGTAATCCCATAATTTTTGAAAACATGACAGAAAGGAATGAATTCCTGCGGTCTAACATGCAGGTGACCATTTTTCTGTGGTTTACTGTGAGGATGCTGGGTTTGTATTCACTGAAGCTAGAGTGCTTTCTGGCTAGTGAGAAGAAATTGCTCTGTAGTTCCCCAGAGTAAAGGCTGTGAATGCATCTCAGCTACAGAAATCAGGGCTCTTTCCTAGGCTTTGTGCTATAACATTAACGACCCCCCCCACCGCCACCTATAACTTATTTTCAGTGCATGTTAAATTCAGTCTTGTGAATGCATGAAAGTGAAGTGTGGCATGAAAAGAATCCTGTGAGTGTGGCTCTGTCACCACTGTGGGACTCAGCTGATGTGGCCATGGATGGGTATTGGTGTAGGCAAGTCAGCCCTCAGATTCTGGTAATTAAAGCAGAAGAAGGTAAAAAGGAGGCCCACTGCAGGGCTTACATAATTTTCAAAGAGCTCTTGTGTATTTTCCGTATCCTATTTTCTTCCTCCAGTGCTCCTTAGCATCCATTGAATGGCAGGGGGAGAAAGGGAAGGACCTGGATAAATGGAGTATTCTGGGATCCAAGGATTCTGTTTGTGCCTGTTGCACCTCCCCAGGCAAATGGTGGGCCAATGTGTCAAATCCATTTGCAGGTGGTAGTATAAATTAAAGCTGGGGGATAAACAGGTTAGAAGGTTAATGAGATGTCTGAACTTAATTGATTTTCCATACAAATTGGCTATAATGTCTTCTGTTTGCTTTTTCCCCCCTCCCTGGGATGCTGCGTTACAGCAGTTACGTGAATATAAGGAGTAGCAAAAGGGGTGTGTGTGGGGAGAGTCATGGCTATTTGGAAAACATGGCTAGGAAACCTTGGCCATGGTCCCTAGGGTGGGCTTGACAGGTGATTTCAGTCAGAGGAAGGTAGCTCTGAATTAGAACCTGGCACCCCTGTGTCTTCTGGGTCTCAGTGCCATGGACTGATGATGGTGATCGTTGAGCCACAGCCAGTAGCGTGCCCTGGCTGTTACACAGAGCTGTAAAATCCTAGGGTTAATGGAAACTTTTTAATTAGATGTGGTGGTGTACAAGCTAGCCAGGAAGACCAGCAGAGAACGAGCTCTAATGCAGTGTAAAATGATTTCTAGGTCCTAAAGCTGTCAGGCAGCATCCCAGCCAAGGTGGCAGTACTCTTCCTGTAAGCCTGTGACTAGCTTTAAAATCTAGAGTAGTGAAAGGGGGAGGATGGCTGACAACTTAATATGTTGACTGTACTCATCTAACTGGAAATGCCTGACTTAACACTTGGATAAATGAGAAGATGTTCAGGCCATCAATTTTTGGTCTTCAACTCTGCTGTGTAGATTTCTGTTTTATTGGGAATATAATTGAGTTAGTGATTGGAGCCACCCCAGGGCCATGGGAGGGTGGGAGGAGCTGAGATCCTTCCAGCTCAAGTTGTTCCTCAGCAATGCTGGCATCGTTCAGTGCTTCTTCCCCTCCGTGCTGGTTTCAGCTGACAGGTTCGACTCAGGAGCAGACATGGGTTGGCAGCATGAAGGCTCTGCCTTTCTGTGGCTCCAAGCTGGGTGGCGCAGCCAGCCCAGGGAAGCAGCGTGCTGGGAGAGGAGCTGACTTAGGAGATGCTCTGGGTCATCCTCCCCAAGAGTGGCATGGGGAAGGAAAGACATTGTGTGTTTGAGCGGCAATAAAAGTTACAGCTCTTCCTGAGCTCACTTACTATGAGGTCTTGTGATTAAATCACATTTCAGACTTTTCCTCTTGGATTATATACCAAAATCTGAAAAATAAAATAAAATAGTGAATTCTCTAAGGGGCTAATACTAGGTTTTGACTTATGTTCTGGTTTTTTTTTTTTTTCCTAACTGGAGTACCACAGTGAAATGGGTTTTGTGCTTAACATAGAAATTGATTGCGGAGCAAATGTGAAGAGTTGCCTGCAGACAACAGTTTTCATAAAGCGGCCGTATTTTGTTTTAAAGGTTTCTGAGCAGCCGAGGACAGCTGTAGAGCATACGCAACCACATGAGAGATAAAGAAAGATCAAGCTTTTTAGATAACTGCGTCATCGCAGGAAGGACCGATTGATGGGAGGCATGGGCTTGGCACCTCCACATTTGTAATCAGGCTTCAGATGATAAACCAGCACATGCCATATGCTGCAAGATTGGTCAATACTTAAAACTATTTGCTGAGAAAATGATTAAGTCAAGAGTCAAGTGCAGTAAGTAGGTCGCTGGGCATCATTGATAAATGAGCTAGGTCCTTATCTTGTGTACGTCACCAGTGGTATTGTATGACAATGTTTAGTTGTAAGAACAATTCCTTGTCCGGCTTAGAGCATGTATATCTATTTTTTTTAACAAGCTGAGCAGTTCGCATCCGATGTAATGGTGAAAAGCCATAGGCAAAGCTGCTATTGTTTGGTTGCAGCCATTTCAAAGCATTAAGCCTTCCTATTGCCCCCAGTTGTGATGCATCAGTGCTTTCAGCAACGGTTAACAGTTCTGTGGTTAAATGGTATAGGTTATAGAAAGCAGCGATTTTTGTTTTCTTTTGCTATTTAAAACAACACAACAAACCATCAAATTGTAGTTCCTTCAGAATTGTAGCAATTTCTGGAAAACAGGCTGCACATTGAATACATGCAAACTGTAATTTCAGTCCTTTTTTTTTTTCCTGTGTACTCTGCTTACAGGGCGAAGTCGGAATAGGATATACTTTTATGTGACAGACTAAACTCCTAGTAGGTCGGCTGTACATAAAGCTGACAAGAGCTTCAGATTTTTCAGCAGTTGTCAAAACTTCAGCGCAAGGGAAAGGGGATGCTGAAGGGGGAGAAGAAATGCAGTTCTACTGGGGTTATCTGTCAGTTTAACAAACTATTATAAAAACTGTTGTCCAGGAATGTTTGCCAAGATGCCCCAGAACTCAAATGTCTGAAGTCCCAATCCACCCGGGTCCTTTCGTTCCTCTGCCAGGACAGGATTGATCACTGCTACACTCCTCTAGTTCAAAGCTGTTTTTCCAAACCCTTTAGGTATGTTTTTGAGATCATATGATCCAGTTACTGAACCACAAGAATCGTTTCAGCCACTGCTTGTTGGTCTTGGAGCAAGCGATCAGTTATTGATCAGCAGTGATCAGCTCAGATTGTCGCAGCCTGGTCACGCTCCGCTGTGTGGCCGTGCCTTCGCAGTGGGAGATGGGTGTCCAAAACCCTTTCTAATATGTGTTTAAAAGAAAAAAAAAAAGTAGCCCTACAGTTTTTCTCATGCTAATGTTTGAGCTATCTTTAGTTCCTTTGAAAGAGAGTTCCATAGACTGGTTAATCTCCCCATATAGAAATCCCTTTCATATAATTAATCCTTTATTTTTTTTTCTCAGATCCCAGTGTAGGGGAGAGGTGGTTTTAGAAACAAATCAGTTTACCTTGTGTTGCATTGAAAACAACTCCCTCTTACTTGAAAGCAGAAACACAACAAAAATACAGAAGTCTTCTTCTGCAAGTTCTTGATTATTATGGCTGTATGATGTTAAAATAAGACTTCACAATTATTCTCTCCCCAAAATCTTCTCAAGAAAGAGGCTACTTTCCAGGCTTTGAATCCTGAAAAATCTTACAGAAAATAAAGTGACAGAAGATGCAGAATTGATGATGAGCTCTTGACCCTCTTGAAGTTAATGGCAATCTTAAAGCCCGTATTTCGTCTGGAGTTTGAATTAAGTATCTCCTTGGAAATACTGTATTTATGCGCTTTTAGAGATGTGGAATTGCAGAGTTTTACTGAAATACTGTTTCCCAGGTGCTGCAGCTTTATTCATAAATGATCCAGCTGATTTTCCCCTTGCCCTGTGAAGTGAAGCATAAGATTAGGAAACAGGCTCCTGGAGTATTTCAGTTATTTTTAAATAATAGGTTAAACAGCATCAGCAAAAGTTGTGCATCCTTTTCCTTCTTTCCCAACAAGTCCTAGAAGGACTTGGAGAGACATTAGAAGGATCTCGGGGCAGAGACCACTTTCTCTAGTTTAGAAACAAGTCTGAAACTAACAAAAATAATCAGTGGATATTTTGGAGAGGGTTTTCAGTTGAGTCAGCCTGCCCTGGCCCCGAGAACACAGCCGAGGCGGTTGCTTTTAGTCAGACCTGGTGGAGTAGTTTCATATGGCAATGCTTGATGTGCTCACTTGTTTGGTTTAAGGCTTGTGTAAGGGAGAGGTGGAGGATGAGAGATGGAGTAGAAAGATGTAGGGTTGCTTTAGAGCAGGAAGCAAACCCAGGTTGGTAATGGGTAATTTCCTCCTCTAGAAAAGCAGGAGGAAGAGGAGGAGAGGAGCTAGGCAGGGTCATCGTTCTGGTCTGGGCACCGCACAGAAGGCGGCTGCCATCTGTAATCTAGCCTTCGGATGAGATCGTAACATATTGATGTATTTTATGTGACATAATACCTCTAGAGGCATTGCAGTGCTAAATGTATACGTTATGTGAATACAGTTGCTGCATCTGTCTTAACAGTCCTGCTTGGATGTTATGGAAAGCAGATGTACACGGGTTCGGTAGCTGTTGTGCGAGAGCTGGGACTGAATCAAACCAGTAAAGAAAGCAGTTATTATAAAAGGTAAAATGCCTTAAATCTCAAAAGACTTAAAATAAAAAAGGGTGCGTGTGTAAGATTAACCCTTGACATGGTCTGTCATGCTGTTTGTCCCTGAAGGCGATAATGATGGAAAATGTGTGTGTGGAGCTCGGGAAGCATCTCCAAAGTGTCCCCAGTGCACAGAGATAGCTGTAGATGCCTAGTCATTTGGGGTTTTCTCCTTCTTGCTTACTTCTGACTCTTTCTCCTTGTTCTATTTTAGCTTAGATTTCTGTTCCTAGTTTAGAAAACAAACTACAAACCCCTCTGGATTGAAGATCCAGCAATTTAAGCATATTTAACTCTGACACTGAGTTTCCTCTTGTGCATAATATGAAGGAAATGTCTTTGTTTGCGGGAATGCTGCGTGAGAGCAGGGCCTGGCTAGAAGCGAATTTTAAATGACCAAAATATTAATAATACTCTTTCAGTAAAATGACTGCACCACAAATGAAAGCTGCATATGGAGCAGAAAGGTGAGGCGTGGGAAATGTGAAAGGGTGTGCTGCAGTAGGAGTCTTTCTAATCTCTACCATATAACTCAATTTTACAATAAAATAGAATAAGTGTTTCAAATCACTTTTTCCTCCTCCAGTGTCAAAAAAGCTTAGCAGAGAGTTGACAGAACCTAATGTTTTAGCAACTAAAATACAAATGGCATTTATTGTAGGCATCCATGTTAGTGGGTTGGAGAGATGTGTATATATCATGTAGCTAATGTACTAGAGATTCTGAATGCTTGGACTTGGTTCATCCTTCTGTCTTCCAAAATGAATTTGTTTTTTTATCTAGGTAACTGAAATTTTTCTAACCTTGCTGTTGTCTCAATCATCTTGAAAAATCTGTTGTATCTCTAACTGATTTAGTAGTCTGTGTTCTTCCTCAGAGGAGAAAGTTTGGAGAAGGAACCTTTCCTAATCGCTTCTCCAGCTCCACCTGATTTCACTTATATGGGAGGCAGAAATAGGAAGCTCCAGGAGGTGTCTGGCAGCCTCAGGGCTGATGCATTATCTGGCACGGAGCAAGCAGTTATGTGCTTATCTGCCAGTATTTCCTAATGCTGGCCATGTGAGTCTGCCTCTCTTGGCAATAGCATAACTCCTTTTCCATGTTTCAGCCTTCGTTGCACTTACAAGTAAATCACGTAAGGGTTGGATGTGAGTGAGTATCTGCTGGAAACAAGACAGGAGTCACTTAATGACAGGTTTCCATGAAACAGAAGGTGACTAGAAGTTGAAATCTAGTAAGTGTGTCCTCGTTAGCTTGGGACATCCAGGGGACACCAGCAAACCTGTACAGCTGTTGTAGGCAATAGCGTGAACCTGATAAACACACTAGTGTCAAGGCTTCCTATGTTTGTCACTTCGATGAATCGATTATCAGTGGGGGAAGGAGAGGAAAACCATGGGCTTTCTCTGATCGGCCTGACAGCGGGTGTGGGGAGGGAAGGAGGGGGTGTATGTGTGCATACTGGGGGGGTTACTGGTATGATAAAAGATCCTACTTATTCCTTGCAAACCTTGCTCATCTTTAAAAACATTAGTGACCACTGCTTTAGTACTACAGACTTGCAGGAAGACTTGTTGGGATGCACTGCGCTACCTGTTTTAATGATCTTTAGGGATGGGGATTTCTTGCTTGTCCACCGTGGTCAAGGGGGGGATGTGGGTCAAAGACATGTGGGTATGTGCTGGGTTTAGAAGGGAGAGGAAGGGTCTCCAGCATGTGTGTATATAATCTAGATCTGCATGTGAAAAAAATCAACCTAGAGGAAGAAGAAACCTGTGAGGAAAAAAGGAAAAGGTCCTGCCATGGTGTGTGGTGTATCACATCTCAGTTTATCGTTAAACGAACAAGTTTCATAATAAAGGTATTTCAGGAAATCTCTAGGAAAAACTATTCAGCCAGGCTAAAGTAAGCTCCATCTTTAACCCTGTTTTGGAGTACGTTGAAGGTATCTTGCTACCTTGAGTTAACTTGGCTGCTAACTTGGTTCCTTCCACTTTGAGCACTGGGGAGCTGCTGTTAGTAATTTTAACCCCCTCATTCTCAGCCTGAATTGCTTTTTCTTTTTAACCCAGCATGACTAGCTTTGTTGCTTAATGGCAGAAACAGTTGTTAGCAATGCATTAACATCTCGTCTTTGAGAAGTTACACCCTGTCACCGCGTCATATGCTTGTTGGGACAAGCTGCACCTCTTTTCTCCCTGTGAGAGCAATCCCTTCCCCTGCTTCAAACTCCCCCATAGCCCTTGAATGGAGCCTGGGCTGTGCAGCAGCTGAGATACGGTATGTTTATTTAACTAGGTTTGAGTGTGTCATCTTTGCTTTCGACTAAACCAGAGCTGCGTGGGATTTTAGTGGTATCAGGAATAAGCCTCCCAGTTTGCTTTAACAGTTGTCTCCAGCTCTGCTGTGTAAGTAGAGGGTGGCGGGTTGTGCCGTGTGGCAGACTGCGTGTCTGGCGCTTCCTCTGCAAAGTTGTACTTGTTTAGTTTTGTTTTCACATACTAGTGGTGTTCTGCAGTCCTGTTGTCCTAAAATAAAATATGGGGGGAGGAAAAAAAAGTTGTCAAGTAAGAACAGCTAGCCATGGGTGGGACTGAGCTGGGAAGAGCAGCCAGAGGAGAAACAAAAGCGAGCGGTGTTAAATGAATGTGGTGGGGAGCAGGAAGTGTGGAAACACTGCAGGGAAAGAACTGCCTGGCGGCTTTTCCTTAGAAAGCTGCACCCGGTGAGTCCAGGTAAGTGGAAACTTAATCTGAGATTCCTATCCCAGACCATGGCTGTGCTGAGCATGTGCAGCCCGGCTGAAGGTGGGGGGGAATGCATTTACAGCTTCTGTGCCTGTTTCTTTGTTTCAGTAAAGAAAGCTGTTGTGTTATTCCTTTGCCTTACTTGTGCCAAAGCATGAAAATAGGCCTGGGAGATGTGGTCTGTTTTCTCAGCTGAGACCTGAACTGTGAAAACTGCACGGAGAGATGCCGGCTGCCCAGGACGGGGAGCAGGGTGGGAGGCTGCGGTGAGAGTCTCTGTTGTCTGAGTGTAACGGTGCAACTCCTACATGATGTCTCTTTTAGAGATGAGCCTTATGACAGAGAAGTAGTTGCAGGCTCAAACCTCTGCTTTGAGCTGCTAGAAACTGCACTTAATGTTGTTTTTCTTTGATGTGCCAGTAATTTTTATAGTTGCAATCCAGCCTTTTAAACCTTACTACAAACTAGTTGCCCAATGGACTGAGGCTTAGGTGTGTGGCCTGGTGTTGTAACAGCTAATGTTAAACAACAGTGGGCACACTTTACTCAGTGGTGGAGTGCCTTCAGTGCATAGCAGGGAGGTAGCAGGTTCCTGGGGGAGGAGGAAGGTGGAAGACTATGGTCTGAGTGAGTTGCCGTGTCCTCCACACCCCTCCAACTACAGTGCTGTGGGACCTGGCTGTCACACAGCTGGATTTTAGGTACAAGCTTCCCTCTGTCCATGTGGGTTTGTAGCCTCAGGCTGCAAAGCGGTGCTGTGCAGAACTGCCACCCGTAACAAGGAAATGGCAATTGAAGCTATTTGCAAAAATTGAGATCCTGGTTCCTTTCTCACAGGAGGAATCTTATTTGCTTCCTTGAACTCAGGAGGACGTGATGGAGCTGCAGGGATAAACTCCTGCTGTTTCCTGGCAAACACACTGGTGGGCCTAGTGCAGTGTCTACTGATGGCACCATGGGTTGGCATGTTCCTGCAGCAGCCTGTTCACTGTACTAAAACAAGTAGTCAAATTGTTTTACACAACAAACTGAAGAGAGTAGGGGGAAAAAAAGATTTTTGTTTCCTGTGAGCTTCATACGGGACAGTATGGCATGCAGTTATAAAATACACCATATGTGTATGCTGTATTTTGCACTAAAGGGCTGTTGCTGGTGTTTCACCAGGATCATACTGTGCTTGAAATGGATTTTGCTGGCAATTTATTGATTGTGCCTGTTGTCTTCCTCTGCAAAACTTGTCTGAGTGAAAGTACCATCCTGGGTACGGCGTGATGGTAGTGTTTGGGATGTGCTGCAGGAGTGTGTGTGCATGGACGCTGGATGGAGAGGAGGGAAATCTCTGCCTGGTGCTGTCTCCAGCTGTTCCTCCCAGCACTTCCCAATCCTGTACCCTGGAGCCATCAGACCCTGGGGACTCTCCCAGTGCTGGGGAGGGGGCTCAGGGCGGCTCCTGGGGCAGGTGGGAGTGGAAACTCCTGTTCTACAGGAGATAATGTCTGATAATGCACTCTGCCCAAAGCAGCTGCTATCTCGCGCTTCTGGAAGAGAATAAAAGGTTTATGAGGAGGTGGTGATGTCTGACTGGGAATTCTGGAGTAGGTGAACCGTAACACCTGTGTGCAGCCTCCTTTTTCCCTCTGGGGCTACAGCAGGTGTAAGAGTTGCTTTCGGCAGCAATACCCATAGCCTCAGGCTGGAGGGACTGTTATTTTAAGGCCGCACATCCCATTCCGTCCCTGGGATCTCTAGTGGGCCCTTGCGCAGGCCTTGCCTGGGCCCACACAGCTGACGCCATACCTCCCCGGAGCTCTGGAGGTGCCAGGGTCCGTCCTGATGCTGGTTGTCATGTTGGCTTAGCGTGGCCTACCCCCCCCAAAAAAAGCAGGAGAGGCTCATGTGGAGTTAACTCACCTTAACTGGTTTCTTTATCTTGAGAAATTCTGCATGTTTGCGAGAGGCTGTCCTGAGGCTTGTGACTTTAAATTCAGAGGTTAGTTCTGTGTGGAAGAATAAAGAAGGTGGAAGATGCTTGTGCATAGGGAGAAAAATCATGGAAAGGTAAAACCAAAAAATCTGTGTGTGTTTTTTCGTTTTGAGGAGTTGGAAATATCTGCTTAAAATAACTTCCTTGTTTTCGTGGTCTCTTATGTGAGCTGGTTCTTGTAACTGGTGTGGTAACTCCTGGAGTAAATGATTTTGAGGGCTGCAATTCTCTTCACAGCACAGGCCAGGTCTGCAAATAAACATCAAAGCAAGAGGGGGTTTGCACAGGGCAGTGCAAAGAGACCCCATGATGAATGTTTGAGTGCAAACCTGAAGGCTGGAGAACTGTTCAATATAGTGTAAGAAGGGGTGATAGCACAGAAAGCAGGTACAAGCCTGCTTTGGGCTTACTTTGTGTTAGGGAATTCTTCAGATAAAAATCACTGCCGGGACCCAGAAAGTTGGTTTGAAAAAGTAACAGAGTATTTGAGGCAGACTTGTGGCTTTAAAGCAGATTGATCTTGGAGCAGGGGTGGACTTTTTTGTGAATTTATAAATCAGTATAAAGTCGACATTAGTATCTCACTCCTAGTGACTGACCTGGGCTGTAAGAAATATGTTTGTGTGTGTAACTCTGTCCATGCGTAACTGTTTCGGTTGTCTTCTGTTTTATTGTGACTGTCTTGCTTCAAACAGCT
The DNA here is from genome assembly GCA_013396915.1 of Stercorarius parasiticus. NCBI lineage: Eukaryota > Metazoa > Chordata > Aves > Charadriiformes > Stercorariidae > Stercorarius > Stercorarius parasiticus. The sequence continues at coordinate 2,269,734 of VWZL01001503.1, read as the reverse complement.
TTTCTGTGCTACATCCTCATGATCTGGTATTGTGCCCGACGACACCAATGAAGGTGTTGGGTGAGGTATGGCACCTTACTCGATGCTGCTTTGTGCCCTTCTGGAGCACAAAAGGCTTTGAAAGCTTTGCATTCGCCATTTCAGTGTGTAATTATTTCAAGCAAGTAATTTCTCTCCAGTTGTGACACCTGTATCCAAGGGGAGGGTGGGGCAAGACAGGAAGAAAAATTAAATTCAAATTTACCACTGTGTAGTAAATTCTCAGTACTAATGATGGTAATACAACATTAGCAATGGCTTCACTACCGTAAAGCATAGTTCTCTACATCCAGGACACTTTTTTTTTACCTGCTAGAAACTTGTGGTGTGGTTACAGCTACCCTTTTTGTCTAAATAATATAGTTTAGAGTAATCTTTTACTGGGATAAATGTCCGCTGCGTGAATTTAACAATATTTATTAGCAAAGGACAAAATCACTTAAGTCACGTGCTTAGTTTTAGTGGATATCAGGCAGCAAGGTGATAGTCAGCTGTTCTTTCAAACTCTGCTCGTGCAATTAGAATCCAAATTGTTTGTGTGAGCTGGGCAGGAATGTGCTGGTATTTACCCAAATTTTGAAGAAGATACTGAGCAGAGGAATGTGCTCTGCATGCTCGCCATTCCGCTAGGAAACTGTGCATATAAAATAAACCTCAAGCAAATATTTGGAGGGCCAGGGGGGCTTCAGAAGAACAGCGTGTCCTCCAGATTGTAGGAAGAGCAAGTCATCCTCATGCACTCAGTTGTGTCTTGTCCTCTCTGCAAGCTCCATCCCAACCAATGCTGCTGCCTGGGTGGTTACAATAAACCTCTTTATTTCATTTAATATGTGTCTGTGTGAGTACCTGATATTCAAAATGGGATTAGGAGAGATGAATTGCCACTGAAATTGGTAATAACAGAAAGCAAACCTGTCTGACAGCATCTGCCCTGTGATCTTCTGAGAGCAGGTAAAAGAATCCTTAATTAACTTTTTGCAAGGGTGGGGTAGTATTTTTGTTAAGAATTCATTTCAGAAAGTTACAGCATGAATTGTTGTTCCCTGAATTACAGTAGCCTAATGAATTGCCATAAATTAGCTCCTAGCCTGTAGTGAATACTGGGTTTAAGGAAGAAAAGCCATAACGCTTGCTGTGGGCTGAAGGGAGGGAGCTGACTTGGAGAAACTTGTGAAAGCTGAGGTAACACAGAGTGTGGTGGCTTGTAACTGCTGTTGTCAAAAACATTTCCAAAAGCTCTTTGCAGTGCTCCGGTTTTGCTTTTCTGTCTCCTGTCTGCCTGAGACACCTCAAAGCTGGTCGGAGGCTCTGGTGCAGGTGTGATGGGCATGGTTACATGGCTCCCAGGCCAGTTACTCCGTGAATATTTTATTTGACCAGTTAAACTCCTGGAACTGGCCCAAGTCAGGAGCAGTTTGAGGCCTCCAGTGTTTTAGCTTTCAACTTCTGAAACATTGGAAGTTACCTGGTTGGCTGTTGGTTATTTATGTGCACGGCTGTATCAGACCTAGAGCAGTGGAAGCAGTGGTGTGTTGAGCTTGTCTTGCACAGTACTGAGGGCTTGGCGCGGAGGCTGTCACTGCTAATTGCTGTCATGACAGGAACGCATTTTCTTCCTCCAATAGTGCTCAGTCAAACTGTCATCGAACTAGGCTTTTGCCCTGGATTGCTGCAGATTCCTTATTAAAAAGTAGAGTCGGGTGATGGGGTATAGGAGGTATTGTGAAGCAGTGGATAATTAAATACTTATCTCAGGACTAAATTCATGTTATTCCTGAAGAAAAAGCCTTGACAGACTGTTCTATTGGCTGCTGGAGTAGTTGGCAATGGGGGCTTCCCTGCGGAAAGGGCTGTGCTATGGCTCAATAAGGGTTGCTGTAGTTGTGTCTCTTTGTTTCAGAAGATTGATAAGCGTGTCCCCTTGGCAGTGTGAGTTACCTGCTGGTCAGGAGGGGCAAGCAGATTGCCACCACAGGACTAAATAGTGTATTTTCATGCATATAATTTGATAATTTGCATAAAAAGAGGCGTGGAGTTGTTTGAGGGCAAGTTTGGAGGAGCAAACACAGGGAAGGTTGGGGTCCCCAAGTGAGTGTCCCTCTGTGTTGTCCATGCTCCGAGAATGGATCTGGGTGGCTTTACCTGTGGGACAGAACTAGTGAGAGACACCCTGCTTCCCAAGAAGTCACTGTCCCAAAGCAAGGTACTCCTCTTCCCAGATAATAAAGCCACAGGAGATGATTTGAATGAGAGGCAGCAAGTACCTTTAACTGGGTACAATTGTCTGGGAGGCTTAGCAAGTTTGCAGTGCTTACGTTTGTGAGCTCTGTGCTGCTGTATTGGTGTACCATGAAATTCATGTGCTTCTCATGTGAAATGCCTGTTCAGCTTGGCCACTGGGAAGGTGTTGAAAACTTTGCACAAAACTTAAAGTCTCAAGTGAAGCCTGTAGAAATGATCTAAATGAATCAGGTTGTTTAATATCCCATCTCTGACAGTAGCCAGTACCAGCTCCTTCAGGAGCTGATATTTCAAAAGCTCTGTATGTGTTGGGATGGTTTTTCCCAAGAAACTTTCTTTCTTGACTCCCAGTTAGTTAGAAACTGACTTGTTTCCAGAAGTATCCAAGTAGCTTTGAGTCCTGGTAAAACTCCAATTTATTTAGACTATGCTCTGGAAAAGGCCAAATATTGTCATGTCTTTATGTTTTGGACTTGCAAGAATTTTATCATATGCATGCTTAGTTTGCTGGAGGAGCACAGTCTGAATTGCTGAATTCAGGGAAGGGGGAGGGAAAGCTGTAGCATGAATTAAACATAGCCAGTATTTCTAAAGGCGTGATGTCTTGATTGAATTGTTTTAATCAGCACCATTTAAATACTCCGTCATTGCTTAGCAAACAAAGTCCTAGTTGGCTCACAGAAATACTGAAAAACCAAACTAGGCACTACCCCTGCTAGGGTATTCTTATCTTCCCAATGTGATTTCTCTCTGTGTACACAAGCAGGATGAAAATGGTGCGTGTGGAGGAGGAGGTGGTAGGGGAGCTCTTCTGCATGATACAGCGGTGCGTGTTTGAGATGTCAGTTCAGAAAACAGCTGCCTGTCTGCAAAATGGTTTGAGGCCCCGCTTCTAGAAATAGCCCTGGGCATCTCCTGGTTTCTTTGCTGTGCAGGCTATTTGGGATTAAGCATGCTTTGAGTGGGAAGGGTCTGGCTTAAAACAACAACTGGGCAGAAAGGAGGAACCCCCCTCCCCCCTCAAGATGCAGCCTATAAAGATTCATTTAGAGAAGAAAAATTGCTAACATAAAGCTGGTCATGCGTTCTTAAAATGCATGCACAGCTCTGCAGTGTAAACTACTTCTGCTCCTTGCTTTGACAGTCTCTGCACGTAAGCCTGGATTCCTCATATGGCCATTATGTTAGGCAGAGTACTGTATTTGAGCTTGCCCTTTCTGCACCGTTCTCCTTCTTGCTTAGAATTAAATGGGAAGATGACAAGTCCTGGAGGAGAGGTGTTACCGGGAGGTACAGCATATGACCCCTCATTCAGTGGCCTTGGAGGTACCTGCTGTAATAACTGGCAGGCGAGCTGTGGCTTGCTTGTGGATCCTGGCACTCCTAGAAGTGTTGGCAGCCTGTTACCTGGCCGCGGGGAGAGGATGGCCGTGGGAGATGGGCGCAGCTCTCCGGATCCGAGTGCAGTCAAGCAGGAGGTTTGTATGACTTTGGTGCTGCATGAAATGAATACAAATAGAGGAGATGGAGGAATTCCCATGTCGAAATTGAATTGACGGGCAAGTACTTGTCCAATGCTGCTCTGTAGTTGTAGCTGCTCCTAGGTCTGAACAACAGACCTAGTGGTCTTGGTGTGTCGTCGTGCCCCCCCCACCTTCCAAAAGGAGGATGTATAAGTGTAGGCTCTGAGCCAGGATTAAGCCCCAGAGTTTGACCATCATAGAATGGTTTGGGTTGGAAGGGACCTTAAAGACCATCTAGTTCCAACCCCCCTGCCCTGAGCAGGGACACCTCCCACTAGACCAGGTTGCTCAAAGCCCTGTCCAACCTGGCCTTGAACACCTCCAGGGATGGGGCACCCACAGCTTCTCTGGGCAACCTGTTCCAGTGTCTTTCACTACTTCCGTTCAAATGCAGTTTCTCTTAACAGGCGAAAACCTACCGCTAGGGTGTCCGAGGTTAGGATGCACAGCTGCTCCATGAGGGCTGCACATCGGTGTGTGCAAGAATAACTGCACAGCTGCTCTCCAGGAGTTCTTACAAATCTAGCCACTTGTGCTGAGGGCTGTGGTGGTTGCACAGCCCTGTGTGTAAGGAGACTTCTTCCAGTGTCCCTGTATTTCTGAAAGTAGATTGTTAAATGGAGTATGAATTCATGAGGCTTTCCAGGCATGTCGATGCTGTTATGTGGGGATGCGTGCCAAGGTGCTCTCATCCGAGCTGCTTAGCTCCGAACAGCTTCAGGTTTTGCTATCTGCCTTTCAGGGTTGCTCTGAACCAATGAACCTGGGCTGCTGCTTCCATAAAAAGGCTGCTGAATCCAAATTTCATACAAATCTGATAGATTCAGTTGGAATTTAGAATCAAATTTTCAAGACAGAGGATTTTCAAATTTTGAAATGTTACACAGTAGTAGCTATATATATTTTTTCCTCACTTCTATTTTTCAGTAATTCAGTGACTTCTCCATCTGTGATATGCATCCATAGCACTGTGTGTAGTGCTAAGGACTACATTCTTGTGGAGTCTTTGTTAAAGAAAATCTAAGCCAGCTCCAGAATAACAATGAACAACCCTAGAAAAAGTGATGTTGCTGCTTTGAGGGAGGAGAAATGGTAGACCAGTGTCTGTGTCTTTGCTAAATTATACAAGGAGCTATTGCAGCGAGCAGGAAAACTGCTCTTTGCTGATGTTTCTGTGAGTTACGACCACATTATCCTGGTGTGTCTGTGCCGCTCCTGCGGATGCTTCCAGCGATGGCAATCGCTGCTGTGGGAATACAGCTTCTTTGGTGGCTCTGCTTTCCTGCAGTGATCTGCTCACTCAAAACGTTCCCATTTGTTTTTCTTGTTGCTTACAGTCTTAACTCTTGTGTCATCTTGTCCCTCTTGTTTTAGGCTCTCTGATTTGGAAACTGTCACAAGGTATTTTCAGATTAATCTTTCCTCCTTCACCCCCTGCACCCTCTCCGTCGCTATGTGGTCTCTGGGTCTCCTTGTCGTCGTTTTGCTTCCTGCACTCCTGAGACAAAGGGGAAAAACCCCCTTTTGTAGTGCTGGTTTATGGCCAAACCTGCCTTATTTAAAATCAGTGCGGGCACTTGCAGAAAAGAACACCAAATCACAGTGTCTGAATTACGGCTGCACTGCCACTGACTGTAAAGGGAAGAGCAAAAACATACACAAAATTAGTTACCTTTCCATGTCTACCTGTGCATTTGCATAATGTGAAAGTTTATAGCTGTGCACTGGGAACCCAATGCACGTAGGTATAATGTATTTCCAGGGAGGTCTCTGCCAAGGGCACAGGGACAAGAGCAATATCCTGTGTGTGTTCTTTGGGCTGCTGTCAGGGAACAGCAACAAGGTCACTTGTTTTCCCAAAAGGATTTTGTTTTATGAGCATGTTTGTGGCACGTGTTCTCCCCAAGTCAATGGATATGAAGAGGTCTCCTTGGCCCAGGAGCAGTGTCTGTGCACATGGTGGTGCAGGGAAGGGTTTGGAGAAAGGGGGGAGAGGGGCTCTGGGGTCGTAGGGCAGGTCTAAAAAAAAAAATAATAATCATTTAATAGCCCCTTTCCTTCATTTAGGATAGGGCAAAGAATATAAGCAGCAGATAAATCTTGGAGCTGGGTTTTTCATTTAAGGGATAGATATATTTGTTGTAACAGAAAGCTCGTTGCTGCTCTGATTTGTTGATAATCGGCGTCCTTTGCCCTGGCAGATAAGTAGGCTACTGCTGTAGGAAACAAGGAGCGTGCTGTAGCTGTAGGAAATGTATTTCACTTGTTTGTACACCCTGTCTTCTGGATGTCTATGGCTAGGGCTATAGCATTTCATGGATGGGCCCTTTTTTCTGGTTTGGGAGATGAGCTTCTGGCCTGGATGGATGAGCAGCCTGACAGGCAACAGAAACTGGCCGCTCCTGCTCCCACACAAGCTCCTGGGGACAGCTGCTTTGGATGGGCTGTGACATTCACTTGCTGCTGTACCTCATCCCCAGTTCGTTATGGCAGTTGTACTTTCTTCCCCTGATTTGCAAAGGGGTAGGCTTTCATTTTTCTACTTTGTAGAGTGGCCTCGTATCCCCAGATGCCCCTTTGGAGGATCCCTGGCTGGTTTGCCTGGGCTGTCCCTTAAACATCCTTTGTTTAACAGACATTGCAATACATATTGTGTCTTCAGCAATGATCACAGGCCCCATAGCTTTGCAAGAGCAATGGTAAATTAATTCAGAAGTCCCCCTAAAGCAGGGATGTGATGTTTAGTGTGCCATCAAGGGGAGCAAGTGTCCTGGTGCCATTTGTTGCAGGGATCGGCTTAGCCCTTGCTCCTGGATCTGTGGGTGCCTTGGCAGGGGCAGGACGAGCGTGCGCTGCCACAGACTTTGTTCCTGGTTTATTGGACCTGTCTAACAGCAGAGCTGGTATTTGCTCTGCCATGGGTTTCTTCTGCCTACTTAATAGGTGCTTGTGGACATCTAATAATCAAACCCAAAATGAAATGCATAAGAAGGAAAGGTTGCAAACAGGAGATGTACGAGCTTTCAGCTACATGTGCATGGGATTTGCATCTCTGGGGATGTATGTTCATAAATGCTGTATTTGTTGATGGCACAACAGAGACCTAATTACAGGCCTGTTCTGTCACAGCTGTGCTGTTGTCTTATACAGACCAGGCATAAATTTGGGTTTCCCAGGGGAAAATATTGTGTGTAATTATGTGTGTGTGTGTATTGTAATGTTACCCATGTAAGCTAAAATGAAGAAGAATTTCCCATCTTTTTGCTCTCTGTCACATTGTCAGGCCTGTTCTTTTCCCCTTGCTTCTTTGCCAGTAGCTGTGGATTTTTAATATTTTGCTTAAAATTTTTCTTTCCTCTCTCCAACTTGATGTTGTGTATTCCTAAACTTTAGAGGGTGCCTTTTTCTGGGTCAAACATAGAGAATCAGCAGGATTTGTACTTTTTGCTCATTGCATCTGCATGTCTCAGAAGTCAGCAAGTTATCTGATGCTTTTTTTCCCCAAAAAAGTATTTTTAAAAAATGTCATGTAACAGAATTTCCTGCAGTAAGAATGGTTTTAACTAGGAGCTACTGAACATCAAAGTTTAATGCCACCCAGGACTGTAAAATAAAGGGGAGAGGGAGGCGCAGATAACCATGTTAGATCACAGTAAAACCACAGCAGTCCCTTGAGTATCTCTAATGCTATGTGATGGATGAGAATTTCACAAAATAGACATTTGGAAGGTTTTTTTTTTTAAAAGTACTTTCTTTCACCACACAATTGCTGACAGAAATGCAGAAAAGCAATACAGGGAGTGAGCTCTTATTTTCCTTCCCTTCTTCTGGTAAAGGAATAGAATAAAATCTATTTTGGATTCATCTGCCATAGTTCTTACTGGGGCAAATGTTTAAAACATTCCTGTCTGCAGGCGTAGAGCCTGACTGCAGCTACCTTGTGCAGAGTACCTGATTTGATTTCTGTGGAGCTGTTCAGGACAGAAAATGGAGATGTGAGCTCAGAGCATCCCCTTCCCAAAGCCTGTGGTCATAGGGAGGGTAATATTGCAATGCAGGTTTGTTGCGTTAGCCTAATTGCAGCATACAGTTGAAAACAAATTACAGCTATGATTTAATTTTTGCTTTCGTGCTCTCTTTTTCCCATACCTTTACACCTTTACTGAGGACCTTTGCAAGGACTTTATTGAGCTGTGTTGTTAGAAGTGTAGCAACACCAGGTCAGGCATCCATGGGGAACAGTCAGTTGCTCCTGGTCACCCAGGCAGGAGTCTGAGCTGTCAATATCTGAACAGACTCACAACTTCCCAGCTTTGTCACAGGAACCAAGAAATTGGCAGAAAAAGAGGGACTAGATTTGAACCAGCGTTATAGATTCTTACAAACTCAACTGCCGTGCATGTATGTTGCTGGTATATGTAGCCAGGGCTCTGCAGGTGGAGTTGATCTACACAGAGTGAAGATCTCAGCTTATGGTTCACCCTGAAATCAGCACAGCACACCCTGAATAGCCCCAGTGCTATTAGCGGGCTTGTGTGCAGGATGATCAGAACTTTACATTTCTGACTTCACCTTTTCTTGGACTAGTCTGAATGTGTCTGGATTTATTCACATCATTTGATCTATTTCTTTTTAATGATAAACCTGTTAAGAGTACAGTCCAAAATGTTCTTAAGGTTCTTTTTCCTAGAAAACAGTACTTTTCTTTTTTTGCAAGGGAGGAGGAATAATCCCTCATCCTGTCTATTCCAGAAACAAATCCACATGTGGTCATTCTATATCTCATTTTTCCAAGTGATTCAAACCATCTAGTACTTTCAGATAACCAGTGTGTTTGTCTTGGATTCCCAGGACCATCTGAAGGAGGGAATGATACATAAACTAGCTCCTATGAGAACAAGCAGTCTTTGGAAGAGTTGATGTTCTTAAGCGAAGCTGTATCTCTTGAGTGATGAAGAAGCTGGTGGAAAAATCTGAATTCTCCAGAATGTATTAAAAACCTTGCTGACTCTTAATGACAAGAGGCAATACAGCTAGCCTAGGCGAAGTGCCATGGCTTGGTGCCTACTAGTTAGTGGAAAATAAACAGCTTGAACTTTCGTGTCAAGTCCTAGAGAGGTTAATAAGTGTCCAATTTTCTAAACTATTTGACAAAGGGCTACATCAAAACAGTTGCTTGTCACTGTGTGTGCACTGAATTCATGACTGACTGTAAATGGTGTGGGAGTGCAAATCTGGGGACATTAGCTATCCAGTGGCTTAGTTTGTGTGAAGAATTAATGGCTGAAAATCAAATTGTGTTCATTGACCGGAAAGTGGTCAGATACAGGAGTCTGGCCCACAGAGCTTTGAGAACTTCAGGTGGAGAGAAGTGAACTTGGCTGTCACCCATCAAGCTTATAAAGGATCTAGAGGTCAGACCCTGATTTGTTGAAATTAATGGAAAAACTTGTGTTCCTGATTAAAAACAGGGAAAACTTCTCATTGTGGCAACAGAAGCTTCTGTGTGTGCACGAGCAGCCCACCTAAGGCACTTGCTAAAAAGTTCAGTTTTATTTTGTCTCTTCCCTTTCTTGTGCTGCCTGTCCCTGGAGGTATTTAAAAGATAGGTAGACGTGGTGCTGAGGGACACGGTTTAGTGGTAGTTTTGTCAGAGTTAGGTTGATGGTTGGACTCGATCTTAAAGGTCCCTTCCAACCTAGACAATTCTATGATTCTAATTCTACGATTCTGTCACTTACATACTGCACCATATCAAGACATCTACTAAATTGAAAGTGGCTTCCTCAGCTGCAGTGAGCCACATTATTTTCTGTATAAATAATGAATCTGGTTTTTTGCAGCAAAAGTAGTCCCTTGAGGTAAGACTGATCAAGGCCATTCCCAGGTTCTTGGAGCTTTTAATGTGTTTTGCAGCTGGGCTGCTTTGTGTCTTCCGTGCTGGTCCTCGAGCCCTGGCTGGCGGTTGCACAAGGCTGAAGGTGTGCTGCAATACTGGTGTGTCACGCAGGTCTAGAGCAACGCGGTCACCCTGTAAAGCTGTGAAGGAATTGGTTTGTGTCACATCTCAGGCTAAGGACTGGAGAAATCCGCGGGCAGCTTCCCACTCATCGCTTCCAACACTACTTCTATTGGGATAAGAGTCTACAGTAATCTTAAATGCCTTCACTTTGCTTGCGTCAGGTATATTTTACCCTTTTAAATTCTTGAAAGGATCATTATTTGGTTAGAGTTTGGTCTGTGAGGATTCATTCCTATTTGTAAAGCAATCTGTGATCTCCTACTAAGATGAAATCATATTTCCTTATTGCTGTGAAAATGTAACGAGTGTTGACTTGGAATGCAATGAGACTTCTGCCGGGGAAGGCTTTCTTGACTCTGTTCTGAGGATAAATTGCTTTTTAGGAACATTCTATTGTGCGGGGTCATGTAGGTGGGGAGAATCACTACTCTGGTGCTGCATTGGTCTGAGAAATTAGAGGCGCTCAAAGTGGCAGCAATTTTAAACACAGTTCTTGCAGGGAAGATGTGGTGTTAGCCGGTGGGTCTTGCTGAGAGGCAGCTTGAGGTCTCTTAGATTTCATTTAAGTAAGTTTTTATGTGAAACAGTAGCAGAGTGGTGGTGAAGGTTGGGGATGCAATGTGCGTGCTTCAGCCTGCAAGCAGCTGAAGGCTTCTGTCAAAACTTGAGCACTTTTGCTTTCACTGATACTGCGGAAGACTGAAAAACATAACTTGAATGATCAGATATTCAATTAGCAAAATTCAAATGAGAAGGAACTGTTTCTCCTGTATGTTGTGAACAGTCTCAGCTAGTAAATGACAAAGCTTTTCTGGTCTTTGATTAAAACTTGCAGAAGGTGAATTAACTGTTTGACAGCACAGGAACATCAAAGTTATCAGGCAAAACTGGAACAGCCTCCAGTTCTGTTGTTCCTGCTTCGTTGTATTGGGGATGTAAAGGGAAGGAATCAGGGTTTTGAGAGACAAAACCAATTTCTCTGGAAAGACTGAGGAAAACTTTCTGCATTGGCTGCAGTTAGCTTGAGCTAAAATTTATCACTTTTATGTAGTCTTCAAGATTGAAGTTATTTACTGATGCATGCTTAATTCACAAAATACTGAGGAGATAATACTCCTTGGAGTAAAGCAGGTGCTTTTGCAACTGAAGTAGATAGACACCGTATCAGCAGCAGCTGGGGCTAAGCCTGGTCCCTAAACTCTGCAGTGGAAAATTGTGTGGGCTGTTTGCCTTTGTGGATCTGGAGAAGCCTGTGTATTTGGTAGCATGGGTTAGAGCATCAGATGGTGTAGTGAGAAGCTCTGATAACTTAATGCTATCCTAATGATTTCTATCAGCTAAGGATCTAGCTGGTTTTTCTTTAAGCATGCGGAGAACTGGAAACCAGGAGAAACAGCTGCTGTGGTTGACATCCAGTGATGCGCTGTAGCATCTGTATTAGCCTTTTCAAAAGCTGGTCCTGACACTGCTGCACTAATCCTGCACCGTGGGGTGCAATGCTCCGCCAAATATCTCCCTCTGCGTCCCCCTGCCCTGGGGCCTGTGGGCTGCGGAGCAGTGGCAGGTGCTGGTGTTTGTTCATGTTGGTGGGTGCCATCACTTCTGCTGCTGTTCTCATTCTAATTTATTCTCCTACGCTGGTTCTGGGCTTTAAGTACTTGCAGGTGGAACGGGCTGGATTTTGAGCTAAAAGAAACATGATACAGCTATTATGAATGTGATGATGGAATTTGCAATCCCACCATTGCTAGGTGGATTTAAACAAGAGGGGGTGGATAAAAGTGGAACTAGTTTGTATATAAAAGAGGAAAGAAAAGTAGAGTCCTCTTCAGGGCTATAAATCTGTTTGTCAAATTCATGAGTGCTTTGATTCAAGGCAAAGTCCGTAAGATACTGAAAACCGAGCTTTCTGTTGTTGCCTTGAAATCAAAATGAAGCCAAAAATCACAGAACCGAATTAATCATCTTTGAGTTAAATCTTGCAAGTAATACTGTATAAACACTTCAGATCCAAAGGGGATTATAGTCAAATACTGAGCTGATGGAGGAGTTTAAGGATGTTCTGAATTGCAAAGCAGGCATTTAGAAAGCATTTCTGGAGCTGCACCTCTGGGCTGGGAGCGCATGGAGGGAGGGATGAGGGTGGTGCTTAGGGCAAGCAGCTAAGAGGAAATGAGACTTGGCTGAGCCTGGAGAGACTGAATGAGAGCAGAAGGCTACAGGGAGAGGGAAGGTAATGGCCAAATGTCCATGGGTCAGTGGTGCCTTACCCCCTGCTCCATCCCATCCCCTCCCATGTGCTGCCTGTGCCAGGGGTGTTTCCTATGCTTGGTTTGCTCAATGGGCTTTGGGGTGTTTTCTGTCAGGTATCTAGGCTGAGGAGGGTGGGTGCAAGTCCTTGCTGCTCCTAGTCCCAAAGATCTTAAACTTTGTATGGATCTGTGTGCTCATCTGTGAAATGAGTAGCAGCCATATTAGGGAACTCGAATCAACTGATCATCATTAAGTACTTGGGATGGCATTTACTTTGTGTGAAACACAGTGGTATGAAATTCTGTGTAATCATGTGTTATGGATCACCTCATTTACTGGGATAGCAGGGGAAGGGGAGAACAGCCAATATGTGTGGTCTTTTGTAATGAAGAAGATAATTAGTGTATTACATAGTTTTTAATGCTGTATCAAGACAGGTATCTCGAGAAAACCAAGTGCCAGAATTCTTCCTTATAGAAGACAAATTCTTGAGTTCTTCATCCTCTTTGTATCTCCATTATAGTACATATGATTAACCGATGGCTTCATTTCCCAAAGAACAGTAGATGAATCTGGAGTCTTTATTATCCTCTCTATTCAGGCACCTACCCAGATTTTATATTTGTTACAGAAATTACTTGAAATATGTTTTCCTAGTATTTTGGAGTTTTTCCTCCGTTTGAAATGCTTTGACTTCTCTGTTACCACTTTTACCTGCCGTGGCTTGTGGTGCAAGCTCCCTGCACAGTTAACTTCCTCGGATGATTTATTTACCAGTGACATAGCAGAGCCCTCAACATAGTAATTGCAATGACGTGATCATCCAAACATCAAAGGCAGGACCCCTGGTTTCTCATCTCCCTCGTGCTGCTGCAGTCCTCCCACCTCTCCCTTTGTGCTCCTTCTTTGTTCCTTTAATCCTCTTGGGGAAGGAAAAAAAAATCTCATAACCAGATAAAAACTGGGTGAGTGCTGGAGCCGCTTTCTGTACAGAACTGCTTACATGGCTTCCTTTAGTCAGAGAGTACCAAAATGCTGTGTTACATGGCTTGGGGTTTTGCTGTCACCATGTCCCCTCCTTGACCCAGTGCTTTTACTGGCGCTGTCCCAGCAAAGATGGATTGTGTTTGCAGCTGGGCAGAGAACAGGGCTGTGCTGCCCACACTGCTCTTTCCTGGAGATGAAGTGGGAAAGTGGGGGTGGGTATGTGGGGAGAGGAGTGGGGAGAACCCTGGTTTGCTTCAACCACATCTGGGTTTGCATCTCCAGGAATCAGCCACGTCTTGTGGAAGGAGCTCGCCCCTTGGTAGGCTGAGCAGGACTCAGCCTCTGCAGGAGGAAGACCTCTGAAGTCTGCAGTAGCTCCTGCCCAGGGCTGGAGTGTGCAGAGGTTCCTAGTTATTTGTGCACAGCTCACAGACCTCTCTGTCCTTGTCACCTCTGCTACATGGAGCCTGACCCAGGCAGAAGTGATGCTCACCCTGGCCGTGACTGACTTTCAGGTCCTCAGAGCAGCCATCAGTCTGCTCCAGTGTGCACAGCAGATGCTTGGGTACAGCGATTGCTGCAAATCGAAATCTGAGTGTGCTGGATAAACACAACTGTAGCTCTGAGAAATGTTTTCCACTTTCCCAGCCTTCCCATCTTTGCCCTCTTCTTTCACGTAAGATGATAAAAATACATCTTGCAAGAGAAGATGATGACTGGATGAAGCGGAATCAAAATAGGTTTTAGTGGGAAGAAATTTCAGTTTTAAACCTGCATCAGTAGAAACTTTGGTACCTCAAAAACGAGGCCCTTCAGTTGGTCTAAATAGGATTGGAGAGCTCATCTCTTCCATGCTCTCGTGTTTATGTCTGTGCCCTGAGCAGATGTCCATCCTTTTAGCTCTGCAGCCTGCTGTGGGTGCTTTAGCTCCTAAGGTCAGTGGGAACTCTGGGATGCTTCTAGCTTGAGAACAAAGTCCCCAAAGAGCTTGAGTTTTGGAAGTGGCTCCTCAGCAGGGAGCTAAATCTTAGTACAGGGATTAAGGACTGCTTGGAAGCAGAAAGTCTGGCAGCGCAGCGTGTTGAACTGCTAAATTATTGCTTAAGGCATGCTGATTTCACTGATTTAGGCTGAGACCATTAATTAACTTGTTTTATGTGTGTGCACATCTCACTTAAGCGTCTTTCTGTTATGTGGGAGAACTACAAAAGGGGGAAGAACAGAAGGGGAGAAAGTACTGGGAAACACGTTTATACTTTCTTCTTAATTTTTTGAAAAGCAACTGGAAGCCTCTATTCCTGCTGAGAGCAGAGCAGGGGGATTCCTGCTCCCAAGAAGGTGTGCTCTGGGATTTGGAGGGACCAGCTGATTCAAGGTGATGCACATACCCCTTGGCACAAACTAACTTTCCTCCCAGACAGTGGGAGCCCAGGCTGCCGCTGCTCCATTACATGCTAATAGTCGGAGAAATGAAATACAATTATTAGTTGGATTGTTAAATGGACCTAGAGCCTGCATCAGAAATCTCTTTCCAACAGCAATTGGAGCATACAGTAACAAAAAAATCTGGGAAAGCAAGATTTCAGGATTTACTTTTTTTATAAGCTACTTCAGTACAGTGCAGTGGACTGTTTGGAGAAGGCAGCGTAGCTCTGGATGGGGCACTGGGATGAGATGTAGCTCTGAAACTTGCTTTTTGTGTTGTCAGGCCACTGGTCTGTGCTTCACTTGCTCTGTGAGAAGGGAGTGGGGTCATGAGAAGGTCTTCACAGTGATGGAAGAGCATTTATGATCTAGCTTTGAAACAAGAAGCGTTTTCTATTTCAGCTTGGTACATTGGCTTGAAAATACACTCTCATATGCTGGAGCCCAGTACATCTGCCTCTGTAGAAAGTGTCATATCTGCCTTGGCTTGCTGTAGGTCAAATACTGCAGAATCTGCTGCAGGAGGAACAGCAGGTGGATGATCTACAAACCAGTTCCTGAGCACTGGGATACAAATTGTAGCTCCAAGTGATAGAGGTGGTTATGTCCCTCTGTTACAACCACTCCATTTATTCAGGGCAGCCCGTGATCTATCTGGTAAGTGGAATAGGAAAGTGTTTATTTTTTTTGAGCAGTTTATTAAAAGGAGTGGCTGTTGAGTATGGTTCTTCCTATTTTTTTGGTGTCAACTCAGTTGCAAAATATATCAACACTAACCCACTCTTCTGAGAAGCATCCTCACAGTGCGTTGAAGCTGAATATTACTGTGTAATTTGGCCCTATACATGTTGAGTCCAGCATTCCAGGACTGCCTTCCTGGAGCAAAACAGGTTCTGTTCTTGTTCTGAATCTGGCTGCTGAGTGCTTCAAAGGACACAGCAAGAGTCCTTGGTGTGTACTGGGATGTCTTGGGGCAAAGCTCTCCTCTCTGAGGGGATGACAACGGATGGGAGGGGATGGAAGCAGCTCCTAGCTGAAAAATGCCTGGGACTTTCCTAGGTGCTGGATAACTTTGCTGTAAGTTTTGGTGTGGGGCATGTCCTTTGTCTCTTAGTGAAGCTGGTAGGACCCAGGGAGGAGGGAGCCATCCTCTAACTCTCATCATCTCTCCCTATAACAGGAAGAAAGATTGTTGGGAGGCAACTGCCCCCACTGTCTGCTGTGCTGCAAAAAACACGAGGCAGAATTGTTGAAGCTTGACTGCAGAGCTGTAGAACAGCATGGAAACTGCTCTTCCCAGCAGGGAATGCATGGCGGGACGTGGAGAGAGAGGGGGTGTCTGGTTGTAAGGGATTTGTTTATGCCAGAAGCTTGGCTATCAGTCTGGGTGAAGGCAGATGGAAGTAATTTTAAGGGGCAGGAGCCAGCTGACAGTTGCATCTTGATACAGAGCAACTATGGGCTAGCCAGTCTTTAGAGGAAGTCTTTATCCTAACCCCTGTCATTTAGTTGTTGGTCTGTGCCCTAAGAATAGGTTTTTTACGCCCTTACTGTCTGTGCACAGGGTTTTTATATGATGCTGCAGCTCCAGCCGTGCCTGGTAATGATGGAGAATGATGATCTCCATGATGCTTGCAGCTCGTGGCCCTTTGTTTTTGTTTTCTCTTCTTAGATTTTAAATTCCAGACTCCAGGAGTGTTGATATTGCAATAGCTGCTCTCCCTTTGGTAGCTTTGTAGCTTTCAGCGTAGCTGAGGAGATCTTGGAGATAAGAATCTCAGAAGGCAAATGGAAAGGAGCTGGAATTATGATAACTTTATAATGCATTTCTCACTACTTTATATGTTCTTATCCTAGACAAAGCTTTATCTTTCATCCAGTAATTATGTGATTCCCTGTGGGCAACCTAAAGCAAGCTTTAGAAAATGTTAATTTTATCTATTAGATGCTTTTTATGATCTCCAAGTGTAGACATGGTGCTAGAAGGAAAGTTTTGAGGGCAAATTCCTATAGTTTTAGTAAACTGCACTATGAGACTAGCTTTGAGCCTGTTTAACAGGATTGTCCACATTTGCATTTGTAAGCGATATGGTTAAGTAATGTGCTGCTGGAGGGGGCTGCTTCCTCTTCCCACTTTCCCATTCAGTTTCATCCATACTGAGTTTATTTCGCCAAAATCCTGTTCTTTTGCCACTTTTTTCAAAAAGTGATAAACTTTTCATACATGTCCCAGAAAATGAGCAGAATCCACGGCTGAACTTTTAGTTCCTCTTGGAACTAATGTTTTGCACTTTATATGCATTTTATAATGTCCATTTTTATTTTTGCTTGTCATCTCCTAGATCATGCTATGTGTAACGGTTCCTGCTAAAAGAAAATAAACATCAATAGGTGGTGGTGGTGAGTAGATGTTTTTCCAGGCTGAATTAAATTGCAGCTCTGTAGGACAACACTTGCAGAGTGGCTCAGAAATGTGATTCAGGGTGCAGTGGTCTGTCAGACTGGTAATTACAGAAACCAAGTCCACTCGTAGCTCCTAGCTGCTACTTAAACCCACAGCCCAAGCTGGTACGTGGCCTTTCCCAAAGGAGAGGGGAAAAGAGCAAGCTTGTGAGCTGTAGGGTAAAGCAAACAGATAAAAGAGGCTTTGAAAACAGAAGGGACTGGTTTGAATCAAATCCTGGAAGGGGGAGTGAAAGGAACTGGGGGCTCATATGCAAGGGGTATGACTCACTGCTGTTGGCATCAAGGTCTCCTCTTACAGGATTAGTGATTATTGCCCAAGAACATGCTAGTTTATCAGAATCCAAATTGAAGACAGAAGTCTCCAGCTTCTCCTTAGCAAAGGCACAGGGTGCTGCCTGGTGTCATCTCATTTCTCCAGCAAGGTCCTTCTGGCACTTGCACCAGGGCTCTGGCTGAGCTGAGCCCTCAGCATGCTGCGAAGCATCCTGCAGGCTGTCAGGGGCTGAAGACTTGCCAGCCCTGCTTGTCGGAAAACTATAAGCAGCAGGAACCCCATGGGATTGCATAGGGGACTAATTTGGCTGGTGCAGAGATGGAGAAGTGAAACTGTTGCAGTCTTTTTTTTTTTTTGGGGGGGGGAGGAGAGCATCTCTGTTCCGCTATGGGAAACTACATTTGGAGGATGCTGTCAGCTGAACCTCCTCACTCCTGTGTCAAAATATTTTCCTTCCTTCTACCCCAGTAATGAGTTTGGATGCCTGGTACCCTGCTATTGCAAACTGGCCCATCCATTGGGGTACTTACAGGTGTGTGCTGGGGAGGGACCCTACTGCCATCTTTGCACAATCCCCAGTCCTGCAGCAGGCCCATGCTCTCTCTGAGGTGCAGCATGGCTTTTACACACAGCTTGTCATCATTAAGTCTTTGCTGAGTCCAGATCTTGGTTTTGCGGTGAGCTTTTTGTAACAGTACCAGAAAAGAGCAATGCTTTGTTTAGAATGGGGCTTCTTGATAGAAAAATATGTGAAAGCAGAGGCCATGGGGATACAGTGGCAAGTGAAAAAAATCACTTGAAATCACCCCAAATCACTCAAGTCCAGCTTTCTTTCCTTCTCAGGAGCTGGTTGCCACTGACCCAGTGAGCTGGGAGTGCTGCTGCAGCCTTCTGCTCTGCTTCTGCTGAGCCTGGGTCTGTCCTAGCCCTCACCCTGGTAACTTCCCAGCCTGCATGGAAGGAAACGGCTCATAAATACAAGGCTGCAGCCCTGGGCAGGAGGTTTCCCAGGGCAGCCATTCTGGCTCTCCACACTAAATCTTCCTGTGCTGGGAGGAGATACGTGTTGGGAAATGTAGGACCCTGAGCTCCTCCTGCTGAGACCCTGTTTGCAGTGTGCAAGGCTGGGGTCTGCCCTCCCCTTGCATTAAATTTTAGGACAGGGGTTGCTTTGCATGATTTGTTTACTACTGATGTGGCAGGTGTTAATGAGAGCTTTTGTGGCCTCTTCTTGGCTGGTGGGTGACAAGTGATGGAAACTGGGACTTCAGGCCCCTTGTTTCTTTCCTGTATGATGAGACACAAGAAGAGCGCTGAACAGCCTGAGCATAGCAGCTGCCCTTGTGTGCCCTCCTTGATGTGGGATTTGTCATGGGGACACTGCCACCAGGAGGGGTCTCCTCTAACACTGCGCTTTTCTGCTGGGTGGACAGAGGATGCTTGTCTTTTTCTATGTGATGCAGTCCCTTCTCAAATGTCACTGTCACCTTTCCTGTGGATGATGACCCCAGGCCACTGACTGCTGAGATTTCTTTTCACAACAGACAGAAAAACCTGTCCTCTTACTGGGGTCCCAACATGTCCCTGTGGGCTCGGTGTTGTGCAGCTGGGAGCGAGACCAGCCAAGGTCTCCCACCCTAGGATCAGCTGGGAGCAGTTGGGAGGCGGCATCTTCCAAGAGTGTTGACTGAGTCTGTGCATGTGTGAGCTCTTGTCACTTTGCGGATCCCCCTCTTCTCCCCAGCTGATGCAGGATGCTCATCCTGAGCAGATGTAACATCAGTACTTTTTTTCCCTGTTTTTTTCTTAAAAAAAAAAAAAACACAACAGCCAAAACCCACCCTAACTCTGGTTGTGTCATGTAACAGAAGAAAGCAAGAGTTGTCTTGTTAACCTCACCATTGCTGCACATTTCTTCTGTGCCTGGTTAGAAAACATAATTTGGAGAATATAATGCTATATGACAAATACAGCAGAGTCACGGCTCTGCAGGAACATGGGTTTTTCCTCTCCTGAGGTAAAGTGGCAAAGACTTCAAATTGTGCTGTGTATCAAAACAGCCTCTTTAGAAATTGCGCTCAGCAACTTGAGCCAAGATCCTTGATGCCTTGCAGGGCGCTGCAGATTAATGCTGGCGCAAGACTGGGCTCTTACTACAATCTCAACCCTTTAATTCAAATAACATGGAACAAAAAGGGAGAATTAGTTAAAAATAACAACTCTCAGAATCCCAGCTTGCCTTTTTATTAGACTTGTCCTTGCTTTCTCTGCTGCTCCGATAAGAAGGATATTCTCCCTCTGGGATAGAGTGAATAAACTGGGCTGAAACTCATTTGTTTGGGCATTATGTGTTAATTAATTTCTAACACTAATCCCTTCCTTGTACACTGTTTCTTTTTTCTTCTGGTTTTTAGATAGTAGAATACAGTCCTGTTCCAAGGAGAGGATTGGCAGGTTTTGCTGTGTTACAAAAAGCAGGTTGTGTTGTCCCCATTGACCCCAGGGCTGGGGGAGGTTTTGCCTGTGCAGGAGTTAATTTTGGGGCAGTCGGGAGGTTCTCAGAAAGCCCATCCACAATATGTGAAACTGAAGGTTCACCTGAAATGTTGCCTTGACCCTCAACTGTATTGTAGCCCTTGCTGGTGTCATTTCCCTGGGAGCAAGGTGAGGCGGTGCTCCTGTACTGGGCATGGAAGCACTGGGGACACTGCTGTATAGTAGTTTTTTTAATGGAAGAACAAACCCAAAATTTTACATTAAAAAAAAAATCTTTTTAGAATAGACTGAAACAATCTTCAAGCCTCTGGACAACATGGGCTGGTTTTCCTTTTGTACCCAGACTTTCCTAGACTTCTGATAGAAGAAATTTTGTTTAAGTGGCCTCTTTAAACTGATGGGAAGCTTGCCATTCAAGACGTAGAGTCTTTCTCTCATCTTTCAGTGATTTAGTGATTTTTTTTTTTTATTTTGTTCTTAGTCCTTTCTCTTGCTCAGCAGTTACTCCTGGCTGCCACTGCATCCTGCTTACTTAGCTTTGTCCATTCTCTCAAAATCAATATGCGCTGCTAAATTGCTGGAGTTAGAGAATAAAATAAAAAATCCAATCGGAGGTTTAGCATGTGAATATTGCTTTATATAGTGACAGGATGGTCTTTAATTCAAACTGGCTTTCTTTTTCATTCCTAATCTATGTGTAAGTGTCTATATGAGTGAAAATCCCTGTTCACTCAGAGGTAAAATAATAATAGGCAATCCTGGAAAAGGGCTCATTTTTCATTCTGTCCAAGTATCTAAGCTACTGCAGGTGTCTAGAGCAGTGACTGCCCGGCGAACTCTTTCCTGTAGTGTGATTGCTGTGGGCTCGTTTTCCAGTAACAGAGTAAAGGGTGACCTCTGTCCTGTTGTTTTGCTGTGATTTCAGGTGAATTAAGGGATAGACTGGAAAAAATGTGTAAGAAACAAATTCCAGGTTGCTAACATGCTCTTAAAAATACACAAAGCAGGAAAACATCAATTGCAGAGGGGCTGTGGACTGTGGAAAGGACCAGGTTCTCACAGGGAATTTCTTGGATATGGTGTGTTTCATTCCTGAGATCCAAGGAGACATTTGGGATCTGACTTAGACCTAAGTTTGGAATTGGGAACATGATGGCATGAAGAGTTGAGAGCAGCTTATAAAATAAGGAGGAAAATCGTCCCTCTTAAAAAGTAAGTGTTCTTTTTTCTGGTATATTTTAAATTATGGTCCTTTCTAGCCTGAGAACAATTTTCTTCTATTAGATACCAGTTTATGAAGACTCTTAGCTATAACAGAACTGAATTTGGTCAGTTAAGGCAAGGAGCAGAACTGATTGAAGGGTGGCCACTGCTGAGGTGAGCTGGGGTCATCTGTGGAGCTGTGCTGGGGTTCAAGCCCCTGCAGAACCATCTGTTGGCCTTGGAGGGCATGGAAGTGCCTCCAGCTTTGTGTCAGCTTGCTGGTCCTTCACATAAATAACATGCCATCAGAAAAGGGTCACTTGGGAATATTTGATCTAATTAACTATTGATATAAGCAAACCAGTCCTTACCAGGTTTTAATAACCTCCCGTGGAACTTGCCTTAAATCCCTATCATCATGGTATTTTCTAATAGGGTAATGGATTGTTACCATACAAAGGCAATTACACCCTAGTAAGAATTTACCAAGAGAACAAATAGTTAAAAAACAGAGTAAATCTCCCAGCAATGGGGTTACATCTCACTGTTTCTGTCTGGCATGAAAGAACTCAGCAAGTGCAAGGTCATGGGTATTCCCATGTGAGAGCGGGACTTTCCTGGGGACAGAGGGATGTGCTTGTAGTTGTTGGTGCTGCTGGCTTGTTGATTTATATTTGTCAGGCATAAGTAAGAAAACAAAAATATAGCCTGTTTTTTTAATGAATTTCTGGGGTTTTTTCTTTGTAGGTAGCTGAATAACTCACTGCCTCTATCTCCTGGGGTCATAGAGGAAAAATATAGATGTTTTGGTGAATATCTGACATTAACTAAGTATTGGCACTTTTATGGGTAAAACCATCAAAAGTGGGGTTGACTATTGGAGCTGGTGATCTCGTTTGAGCACTGAGGGCCCTGGGAGCAGGTTGTGTGCCTCTGCTCAAGAGTCCAAACCTGTGTGTGAGCCATGCCACATGCATAGCGTAGGGTTAATAAGTTTGTTTTTTTTACTTCTCCCACACCATCACTTGTGCAAATTCTATGGTGCTATTTATATGTTTATATTGCAGCCCTCCAAGGCTGTGTGTGGTGAGGTTCTGGGCTTGTGGAGGTTTGGGGTAGTGGAGCCCAGCCGTGTGCCGGCTGCCCTCTAGTGAGCCGCGGCCTGCAATAAATCACTGCAGGAGCAGGGCGCCTGGCTCTCCATCCCCAGCCTCTTAAAATTTGTGATCAGTGTAATCCCTCTTAATATCAACCTGATGATGCTCCATCTTCCTGGTAGGAATCTGATTGCATACTAATTAGTGTGTGTTAAACGGGGTGGGGGGTGTGTGTGTTAAACTTTGAACATCTGGAGAGTATCACCGCTGCAGGAGGTGTGAAGGAGCAAACCCCTGTGTTTCCACTGACAGTGGAGCTGCTCTGGCCCCTGCCCTATGCTTTTTGGTGTGAACAGCGGTATTGCTGGAGACGGATCCCGTGGAGGAACTGCTGGCTCAGGTGAATGGCAAATTTCTGCACCAGGTGACTAGCTGTTACAATAAAATTGTAGGGTGGCTTTTAAGAGCTGCAGGAGTGAAGCAGTCAGCTTGGGCAGCACGTGCCCCATGTGCCAGGGTGCTGTGCCTGGTGGTGAGAGCCCTGGCTGGAGCTGTACCCTGTCTTCCCCCCAGCCAAGCTGCCCCCTGGGACAGGCAGCTGGCATCCATTGGTGCCAATTATGCCATTCCTGCTCTGGGAAAGGTTTTGCTCTGTTTCCAGAGTGGTCTTTTTTTATCCTGTATTTCTCTGGCTGTTTGTATATTGTGCTGGTTGTGGTGGGTACGTGTGTGGGGAGGGTTGAAACTGGTGCAAGTCCTGTCTGGCAGCTACCATCATCATTGTGGTCACTAGGATTCAAAATACAATTATTAAGGCATGGTTGGCAAATCTGTGGGGGGCTGCCCAGGCAGTGTGTCGGGCAGTTCCCCCATGCTTGAGTTTTACATGTGGGCGTCCCCAAAACTGTAGGCAATGTGTGCTGCAGCCCAGCAAGGAGAACAGCCAGAGAAAGAAGATCATCTCAGCAGCGTTGGGTGGTTTTAGTGCTAGAGCTGCCCTCTCTGAAGAGCAGGTGTGTAGATGCAGGAGGGGCATCACAGCAAAATTCACCTGGGAGGTGAATTGGATGGATTCCCTGCATGAGAGCGGGCTTGAAACAGGCGCCGGTGCCCTGGGCTGTTGAAAGACCGGTCCTGCAGCAGCAAAGTGCTGCTGCTTTGAGGAGCTGCTTGTAGGGGATACCTGGAGGTGCAGAGGGAAGGATTGGGTAAGCAGGGTTAGAAGAGCTTAGTCAGGATGTTTGTTTAAAGGATCTGCTTCAGCCTGACTCCTGTAATTAGGTAAGAAGTATATTTCTGTTCCTTGGAAACACTTCATTCATTAATCTAATGGAGGGAAGGATTATGCAGAGACAAACTTAAAAGATGTTAAGCAAGGTTGGGTTTGCATCTAGAATGAACTAAAGCATGCAGCGGTTGTAGCTGCTGGAAAGGGAGGGCACCAGAAACATTATCAGGGAGCTGTGCTGCAGTCCAATCTGTGCACCAGTGTCTTGGCAATACATACCTGGTTTTATCTGCGGTCAGTTTGCTATTTGCAGGCTCGAACAAGGAGGAGATTGTTCTGCGTGACTGTAAAAAATTTGGAAAAATTTACCCCTTTAGGACGCATGAGACTTCTGTAAGGGAAAATTGATGCTCTGTCTTTACTGTAGTATCCCAGCAAAGGGACTGGATAAAAGGCAGAGTGGTGAAATCCATACGTGGTAGTGGAAAGCGGGGATTAAGCAAAGGCAGAACTACAGGTATGAGTTGATAAAGGCTTCTCCTAGCAAAGCAGTCCAATAGCATGCCAGAGCTGTGCTCACATGGAGATGCTTCAAGATACTTTAAATCCTGAATATTGCGTTATCCAAGTTGAGTGCTCTGGACTCTGTAGGCAAGCCTTTTGGCGGTGTTGACTCTACACGCATCCTCTAGGGACGCACAGTAAGGTGGATGGATCTCTCCCTGAATAGCGACAGTTCCCTACTGGAAGGTGGTGGTGGCTGAAATACAGCAAAGCACAAACACTAACAGGTCTGTGATGATGAAGAATGAGATGTCTAATACCTCAGTTTCTCCCTAGGAACTCATTTGGTTGCGGGAAATGAGGAAAGATGACCTGAGGTCTGAGCTTCTTGAGCAGAGCTGAAGCCTCAGTGTGTTTCCAGGGGGAGTCCTGCAGCCATGAGCAGGCTGGGTCCTCTGCTCACTGGTGCCAAATGCAGCCGGGCTGGTACCAGATCAGCCTTTCCCTTGGCACAGAACCACGGTAGCCAGTTACTGCATGCTTCAGTGCATTTGTATGGCACATCCCATATGCAACAAAACAGCTACTGAAACCTGCAACCGTGGGAATTGAAATATTTAAGGCATAAGAAGGGTGTCACGGGTTGTATTTCTAGGTCAGATGAAACTTCCTTGAAACATTCATGGATCCTCTCCTTTCCTTTCGTGGGAAGTTAGGAGACGAGGGCTGGTCATTTGTAAAGCGATGCTGGTTGTCTTGACTCCTTAGAACCTGAGTGATAGATGAGGCTGAACGGGAGAGAAGTGGAAACAAAATCCCTCATTTCTGACTCCGAACAGTAAAACTAGGGCTGTAGAAGAGGAGGTGCGTATATGTAAAACAAAATCTGGGAGAAGGAGGAGCTTGTTTTATTACAATTCTGTCACTGAAGTTCTAACTTTTGTTCTTATTTTGGTCATCCAATGGTTTTGAAAATGGTTAGGTGAAAGTCTTAAATCCTATGAAACCACTTTTTTTTTTTTACCCCTTCTTTCCAAGCTGGGACAGGAGCGAACACATGATTTAAACACCTCCTGTGCCGAGCTGGCCTTCAGCGTAGACAGCAACAGGCTGAACCAGTTTGCTCATTGCTTTGTCTCCTGACAGGCGCTCTCTTGTCCCAGGCGCCCTGGGAGGTGCTTGGTCTCTTCTCCCAGTGCTGCAGGAATTCCCCTGCCTCCAGCCACCAGCTCGGGCGCCGTGGTGTGTGGCCAGCAGCCTTCGACCGGTGGCAGCCCACGGAGGAGACTCTGCAGGAGACCCAAGCTGAGCTTGGGGGACTGGATACAGAGTTAAGGAGAGGTTTTTATGGCGTGTGGCAGAGGGTGAGGTGGGCAAGCAGCTTTCGGCTCCAGAGGGTACCTGTCTCCTGAGTCTCAGGTGAGAAACTTGTTTTGAGTTGTGAAGTTTGAGTTGCTTGATGTTATTGCCTTTTGAATTGGGGGTGTGTGTTCCTGTGCTTGGTGGAGATGCTCCTGGGAGCTCGGATCAGAAGTGACTGAGCACAAAGGCTATGCGAAAGCTTCTCCCAAGCTCACTTTGTGTGGTGCTGCCAGCAGCAGACCCGCTCCTGGTGCAGTTCCTGATGCCAGCCTGGCTGGTGGGTCAGGCATTCATTTGGACACAATGCCTAGCATGGATTTCGAGGGGATGGAGGCTTGACCATGTGGGGATGCTCTCCTGCCTTGGGCTGGGTGCTGGAACCTGTACAGAGAACCTCACGGCCTGAAAGCATTGGCGGCTGCAGCAGTAGCCAGCACTGCCCCAGGCTGTGGTGGGCTTTGCTGGCCTTGCTCTGAGCTGCTCTGCAGGCAGAAGAGCAGGAATTTGGGGCAAATCAGGGGTTTGGGTTTTGCTCCTTCGCTTGCCAGGTATGTCCTTTAGCAATAGCTCTGTACCCAACTGAGGGAGCCGCAGGATGGGGCCAGCACCCACCAAAACCCCCTGGCTATCGTCACCTTCACGCCTGCTCTGTACTGAGCTCCCTGGTGCTTTGGTTACTATGTGAGGTCTGCTCGAGACGGATAGATGCAAGAAGTTAGAAGCTCCCTGATTAACGGCTGAGACTTTCATGTGTGCTTGTGTATAAGTCCCTTAAATTTCAATATAAAGATGTGGAAATGTTGGCTGCTTTTCTCCTTCCCCTTCATCTGTCGTAATGGAAAAGCTTGCAGCAACCATCAGAATATTTAGAAATGAAATTGCTGATATAAATGTGCTCTGGCATAAGGCACAAGCAGCTGGAAAATGTGCTTTCTCCTGCAGTATTTTAAGGATGGGTAGCATCATCAAGGGCTATTCATTCGAGCTCGCACTGTGAGCCTATCTTGTATGTCAGAAAATGAATGATCTGTCCCTACCCTTCAGCAGGGTGTATCCGAAATGTGCAGTCAGCAGGTGACGGATCCCTTTCTTTGGTGACAGACATTCTGCCTGTCAGCTCAGCCGTACCTCGAAAGGGATATGCAAGTAAATCCCTGCTACGGTAGCTGGCAGCAAGCATATTGAGGAACAGATGGTGCTGTGCTACAATTTTACCTGCTGTAAGGCCAATGCATAATTTAGCAATACAGAAACATGAATTGTATTCCAGTGGCTGCTGCGTTTTTGTGGGGTTTCTTTATTTGATTTCACAATCAGCAGGAGAAAGTGGTAAAGAATATTATATGTAACTCTTCTTCTTACTCCCAAAGGATTTGGAAATGTAGCATCCACTAGACTTGTTTTTGAATCCCTGAATTTATTTTCCCCATGCCATTTCTGTGCGAGTCCTAGGAATGAGTTGTGCTGTGATGTGTATGCTGAGGGAGCTCACTGCCTCTGTGGGGAAGGGGCAGATGCCCCCGTATCCTGCCAAGGACAGTTAATGCTACAGGTGGGCAGGGATGGAAAGAACAGGGCTGTGTAGGGGAGGGACAGTCCACACTGTGTGCCTGCCTCAGAGCTGTGCCCCTAATGAGAGATGTTATTCTCTCTACAGGCAGCTTGTGGTGTGTTGGAGCCCCTTTCAGCATACAGCTGTACTTTCTCTACTCATCAAGACCCTAATCCTGGGGTTTTTCCCACCCTAAAGCTATTGCTTGTCTCCTGGCAGTTCCTCCAATCCCTTCCTTCCCCCTGCGCCCTGTGGCCCGAATATCCTTGTTTGCCTCCCTGAAGGATGAAAACTATGTTTATGATGTAGAGGGCAAGAGGCATACAGTAACCTCAGCTTTGGTGGATGCTGAAGATGGAGCAGGACCTGGTGAGCCACCCAATATTCTGTAGTCTGTGGTGTCCCACACTGAGAGGGACAGGTGCATGTGAGGAGAAGGAAGTTTGTCCCCTCTGTTCCTTGTGTGGTGTTTCAAAACTTGAGAAACAGGTATATGGGACAGGAGGTAATGCAATGGGGGTGTAGCAGGGCCAGGTCAGCAGTAGCTGGGTGTCCTTCTTCCTCCTGATATGCTACTGGAGGAAGAGGAGGACTGGGTCCTCTGGTTTCCCTGGGCTTGATGTCCCCTGGCCCCTTCCCTTCCAAACACATGTGCAGGATGGGAGCAGGGCTCTTGGGAAATGTCCTCCAGGAGCAGCTGGGCAGGATGGCATGACCTGCTGAAAAAGGCAAGCAAAGGGCTTTTTGTGCTACAGTTTTGCCCATTAAACTGAATGAGAATAGCAGCTATTTTTTAAAAAAAAAAAAGTCAATTTGATCCTCTGACCACAGAAAGGGCCTAATATGAGCACTCCAGCTCTGTTTCCAAGCATCCTCTTCCTGCTCCAAATGGCTTCCTTTCCCTGGCTGAGCTCTCATGTCCTCTCCAAGGAGGATGGGGAAAAATGCATTATAATTTTGCAGTCTTGGCAGATGAGGAATCACGCCCATGAAAACAAATACCCGTTAATTAGGACCATGAAATGCTGATTGAATCACAGCTCTGATAATGGCGAGGGCAGTTTGCAAGCCTACTTTATATCCCAAAAGGGGGGGGG
>VWZL01001503.1:2171912-2241958 GCA_013396915.1 Stercorarius parasiticus | reverse complement strand
GGGGAAGAAATGAGAATTTTTCTTTTAGGAAGCCATTTCAGCCACTCCTATCCATCTATTTAAAAGTTTCTCTGCCAACAGGTACTGCTCAGTTACTGCGTTGTTTCCATTTGAAGTATGAGGGGGAGACTGAAGTTATTGCCTAGGATAATTGTTAACAAATGCTGAATTCTCATTTGTGCCCATTATAGCATGAGTAACTTTTTTAAACTTACAAATGGTCTCTGATTGACCCCCATCGGGGAATTTATGTTGTTGCAGGACAGCCAGAAGAGAGATGAGGAAACTGTGGGGAGCCTGGCTGGGGTAAATCCCTGCTCCCAGTGTGTCTGCTTGGCTTCCCTGCACTGCCAAGGCGACTAGGGAAAAGTTTAAAGGGGTTAAACAGAACAAAATGCTGGATCCAAACTATATTGCAAAGCTTTTTTTTTTTTTTGGCTGAAGATGAGTTTTAACAGTCTGTGCTATCAAGAGCCCTTTGGTAAAGTCCACTCTCCCTTTATGCCATCACCTCTCCCCTCTTATTCTCCCCAGTAAGCTACAAACCAAGTTCTGGGGTAACCCACCCATCTGCACCCATGTCCTCACCCTCTGTCTATACCATGATAAGGGGCTGCACAGCTTTACCTGTGGGATCCGGCCGCAGCTGTGGTGGCAGGTGGGGACCTGGGATGGGCGAGACCCCGGTGCTGTGCCACACTTGTCTGGGGTGCTGTGAGAAGGGGGTGAGATGTGGGGAAACCTCACCTGGCTCTGTGTCCTGCACCCTGCTTTCTGCAGGGGTGAGGTCCTGCTTTCCTCCTGCTTTGAACAGGCTGACTCGGCAGCTGGGGCCACAGCCACCCTGTCCATCCCTCCATCACTTCCGTGTTTCCCTCCCTGCTTCCTCTTTCATTGTTTGTGTTTTTTCTGATGTTTCCTGATGTCACTGCTCCCACCCCAGTGGCATCTGATATAGCTGCTGTTGGCGTCAGGCCTTTTTCTTGGTGCTTTTTTTTAAAAAGGGAAGGAAAATTGGACCAGGACTCCTTGCTCTTGTTCTTGGAGGGGCTTTGCTCAGCTTGAACGCGTAAAATACGTGTTGTCTTAACTTGGCCTGTCTTTCTTGGCAAGAGCAACTTTCAGTTTCTGTAGTGTCAGTGCAGATTTCTTCTCCAAATACTGAAAGCTTCAGGCCAAATATAAGGGTGGCAACTGGGGGAGGACTGACCTATGTGGTGGCTTCAGAAGGCACTTCATGAAGTACAGATCAGAGGTGTGGTTCAGACTTTTGGTGCAGAGACAGATCTTGTGGGCCCCAGCTACGTGGGTGATTGATCCATGACCCATCTGTGTTCCTGTATTCCTGGGGATGGGCAGAAAAAAATACCTATTTCAAAAAATATATACGTTTTTAAATAAAAATAATTTTGGATGACTTGAGTAGCTTATGATTGCAGAATGCAGATTGCAGAATGCAGAAGGCCAAGGAGAGGAGAATCAAGCAATGGCAGAAGGAGCTGTGGGACGTGGTGAAGAGTCCCTGCTCGAGGTCAGCGTGTTGGTGTGGCAGCATGTGGAGCTCTCATGGCATCCCCGGCCCTGCTGCAAGCCTATTGAGCGCAGTTTGAGTCTTTCTGTTGATTTCAATGGGCTTTGGATCAAGCCCATGCCATGCTGTTTGTTTATTTTGGGAGCCTTTTGAGCATAAAAGCACCCTTTCAATGGCTGCTTTTTCTCCTTCTCCTTCGGTTCAGTTGCTCCTTGTGCCCTGTGGCCCCATGCAGTTGGACGCACACCTATTTTCTGAAGGGCCAGCAGCTCGAGTGCTTTGGAAAGCTTGATTTTAGTCTTACTCATAGCAATATTTAGTGCCCTGTATAAGCATCGTGGTCCCTCTGTGGGGAAATGCTATGAGCTGCTTGACTTCTTTCCTCTTCCATAGTCAAACACTTGGCACTGAGACTCACCTTCAAGAAATAACACACTAATGCCAGAGCTCATCTGCTCTAACAACAAGCCATACCGATTTACCTCCTCTCAAATTGTAGATGGTTATTCCCCATTTATTTGCTCAGAGCTGACAAATGTGCACTGTACAGGTACTTTGTTAGTAAAATGAGGCACTAATTGCTGTAGCAAGAGATGATACGCTGTGAAATGTTTTTTTGCTTCCTAGCTGAAGAAGCATAGCACAGCAGACCTGCATTCTCAGACAACGTCACTCCATAGCACTGAGAGTGTTGGCAACTTATTATATAGATTTACAGTACCAATTCCTTTTTGCCTCTTCTGTTTACTGCTGCTGTCTCTTTCCACTGGTTGACGATTCTCCCTCTGCAAAAACTGGCTGGGAAAATGCACTGCTCTGCCTTGAAAGGCTCTGAACTGAACTCATCTATGGCAGGTAGAAAAAGACCTGTTGACTTCAGATTGTGCTGGATCAAGCCCTAAATCAAAATGGCAGCAGGACCATTCTCTTGAGCATGCCAGAGCAGTGGGACTGGATGCTGGTGATCTGGTCTGGGGGAGATGAGGTGAGTCCTGTGGCCCTGGGAGAGCATCAGCAGCCTGTGCCATGCTCCTGCCCTCATCCCTGCTGACCTCTGCCAACCGGCACAGAGGACATGGGGCACGGTTACTTTAAATGTGCATTTTGATGAAAAGCTTGTATCATTATTGGTACTCTGGTGTGCTGCATACTGAACGGACACGGAACTGAATCCTTCTCTGCTGGGTTTATGCTCTGAAACTGAGGGTACGGAGAAGAAGCACAAAGGCATCCAAGATGGTCTTTTGGCTCATATTTGATAGGATGCAGTGCTCTAAACTCTGTCATCTGAGCATGTATATAGGGAAGGACACGTCCTTTCCTGGGCTAGGCATGACCCATAAAGTCTAATCAAGGGCAGAGCATTGCCCTGAGTCATGATTTTTCTGGAGGCTACGGCATCCCGGGTTACTCATCCTGAGAGAATGAATGCACTGAGGATATAATTATAATAGTTAGACATCATTTATTCTCACTCTTTAAAAGATTCTTGTCAGGAGACTGATAGGTTTGGGTTGTTATTTTTGTCTTCGTGGTCATATATATCGTGTGAAATGCTGAAACTTTACTAGCTCATTTATGCTTTCTCTTACAGCATTGTAGATCTCTACCCCGTATTTAGGTTATGTAGTAATTCTACCCCATTTGCTGTAGATTAATGAGGCTATAAAATAATCATAAAGCTGGGGCAGCCCTGGATTTTCACGCTCCTCACGTATTTATATCTACCATGAAATACTTCATCTAAATGTAATTACCTGACTTATTCAGGCTCCCTTTAATACTCCTTGCCGACTCAAAATGCAGGGGACGCTGCCCCATTTTTGGCCGGGACAGCAGCAGGGCGATGCCGGCATCCATTGTGGACCAGTGCCTTGGGGCCGAGGGAAGCTGAGCAGGTTTGGTAGCTGTCAGGGAATGCAGTGCCCATCCGAGTGACCAAGAAGTGTTCCCACTGTTGCTGTGGTGGTGGGAAGCACAGGACAAACCGGTGGGGCTGCATGTGTCACCCTGCCTGGAACTCCAGCCCCTTGGTCCTCCAGACTTTGAACCTGCCACTCCTGTGATAAGACCCCGAAGCATTTCATGGCTCCGGTAAGGCGATGGACAGGAAGAGTGACATCCACTCAAATACAAGCCAGAGGCATGTGGCGTTGCTCCAAGCTGCTGGGAAGGTGCTGCAGCCAGGTTGAGGTGGGAGGTGGAGGAGACTGTGCTGACCCACCTGAATATTTGGGCATGTGAGGTGGAGATTTTGTCAGAATTGGTGTGTCAGTTCACAGAAGCTATTATAATTTTGCCTCCAAAACTAGTGTTTTGTGCACTTTGTTACACTCCAGCCAGTTTGGTGGAGGTAGAGGCGTGAGACCGCTGAGAGTGCAGGTGTAGAGGAAAATGTGAGTTTGTCCCTTCCTATCATTTATTTCCTTGGCGTGTGACAGCTCTGTCCCTTCATTCTGCAGAGTCTCAGCCCCTCTTCTATGGAGGCTCCTTGTCCTCTCTCAGGCTTGGGGACCATCTCCATGGGCTGGTGGTTGGGAGAGGAGGCGTGGGCACAGTCTGCATGTGAGCGAGAGTGACCTGCTATGGGGCTGGGTAGGAGAAAGGCAAAATCAGCAGCTTGGAGAGAAATTGCTTTTCCTGCCGTAGCTTCCGAAGGCAGCCATGGCCTCTCCTCTGTGCTGTCACTTCCCATGGGTACTCCCCAGAGAGATGGCCCAGAGGCGGAGGCTGGGGGTGCCTTCCTCTTGCCAGGGCCTGGCCTGGCATCAGGCTGGCACGGCATGAATCATTTCCTCCAGCAGTACTGTCACCACCCCGGTCACAGTGCGGCTCTGTGCGAAGCCCTCTCCGGGGAAGGAGGGAGGAGGTGGTGGTGATGTCACTTTCTCTGCAGCTCTGAGGATGCCCCAGGCTTCCACCCTGTGCTCATTTGATCTCTCCTTTCCTCCAGATGTGACTTGGGAGTAGCACCAAGTGCAGGATGATTTCCCACGTCACCGGTGGTGACTCCTCTCCTGGTGAAGTTTTCCCCAAAAAGGAAGCCCTTCCCACAAAGCAGAGAAGAGGAGGGTGGTTCTCCAGGTTCCTGCCCAATCCCGGAGTGGGGAAGGCAGCATCCCACAAATGTCCTGACCAACTGTACAGTGTCCCTGGG
Source organism: Stercorarius parasiticus (assembly GCA_013396915.1). NCBI lineage: Eukaryota > Metazoa > Chordata > Aves > Charadriiformes > Stercorariidae > Stercorarius > Stercorarius parasiticus. The sequence continues at coordinate 2,237,270 of VWZL01001503.1, read as the reverse complement.
GCAGGTCTCCATGCCTGGAGAGCTGCAGATACTGGTGCTGGTGACTGAGTAGATAGCAACCTTCCTGTGGGAACCCAGCTTGCCATCACCCAGACTGCTGAGAAAGGGCATAAAGATGCAGTTTGTCTGAAAGCATTCGCAGGCACTATGTGTATGATGGAAACAAATCCTCTTTCAGGTGGAAATAATTTTTTAATGTTTTTTCATCCTTCTTTACCCAGAAGTCTGGGGGGTGGTTTCCCTTATCACGTATCTTTTCTGTGCAAACTGACTTTCTGGGGCTGTAGACTTCTACCGACTTAGAAATACGTATGCATAAAAATTTAAATACAGTTTGTATATGGGTATATGTTAAATAGTGACACACATTAGAAGTCGTGCTCACTGCTGCCAAATTGTATATAAGCTTCTTGAGCTACATCCTCACCTGATTATATGCATATGGACATGTGAGGTTTCACTGAAGTCAGTGGAGCTGGGTCAGATTACACCCCTGATGTACCATCCATAAGCTACTGGAGGAACTAACTAGATCTGTGTTATTAAAACTGGGTGACATGTTCTGATGGCGTGGTAGCAAAAGATGATAAACCCTGACTTGTGAAACTGGAGCATATGCTACTTGTTTTGAACCTGACCTGATTTTGTAGTTCGAGGTATAGCGGGTAGGGAAGTTTGCTGTTCGAGGGATTGGAATCATTTATAAAGTTAAAAGGCAGTGGCACTTCATTTCTGATGTGAAGCGCTAATTAGTTTACTATGGGATACAGACTGCAGGAAATTCATGTTTCTGGCACAGCGGCTCTTCGTCTTTAAAAGTGTGTTTATTTGTCATGGCATTATGTTTGTATCATTAGTGTAGAGCAATACACGTACAGACCGAGCTCTCGGAGAGAAGGAAAAAAGGCAGTGCCTCATTTAGAAGTATGTAAAGCTGCTGTTAAAGGAGCTTATTAGAGACTGTGCCTCACCCAGAGAGGAGAGCAGTAGGTACCAAAGCCTCCCCCTGTAACTGGGGATCATTTTGGGTGTAGTTGTGGTTTTCAGCTACATCAATCACTTGACTTAGGTGCAGTTCAGTGGCCAAAAGCTGGGAATCCAAATTCCTGGTGTGGCACCTGGGGAGGAGTCCAAATACTTACCTACATCAGATGCTGTTATTAGCCTTAAAAGAGGGTGACGTGGTCCTTTCATGCAGATTTCATTTGCTTTCTAAATTAAGGTTTGATAACATGAATGGTGGTAGATAAATCTTTGTGGAACTGTAGACTTCTGAGAGGTCCCCAAAATTCGTGACAATGTAAAGGATTAAAGTAGATTAATTGAGAATATCTTGTGATTTTTTTTTTTCAATAACCTCAAAGAACAAAATTGGTTTGCAAACACCTCTTACCAAAACTTGAATCTAGCTTCAAAAGCTCTTGGTCAGGACAGGTTGGATTACAGACTTATCCTATGCACCAGTGCTGCTTTTTAAGCATCTTATGTAGTGAGAGGTTACAACATCAGAGAGGGCACCCGATGACTATATTTCACTTTATCTTTATTAAGTTGGTAATTAAGGTCCAGAGTGTAGCAAAAACGATTTTTGAAAAGTCACTTCATCTTTATTTGGGGTTAATTGCATTAATGCTCACAGCTTGACAAGCTTGTTTCATGACAGGAATTTAAAAAAAAAAAGCGTTAGGGAGGTATGCAGCTTCAGCATTGTCTGAGAAAGGCCTAATTCCCAAGTAATCCTGTTGTTCATGCTTATGAAAACTCCTAAAAATCAGCACCTTTGGGCACTTTTGGAAATGTATTTTTAAAACCAGTGTCATAATGCGCTGTTGGCTTGTAATTGGAGCAAAATGGGAAAGTTTTGATGAAAATCAAACACATGGATTTGTGCAGAAAGGAGAACCATGACTGGATGTAAGTGGGTGAGATAGGACTGCAGCTGGTTTTTGGTGGACAGTGTGGTACCACAGCGCTCTGGGTCCAAGCTTGGACCTGAATGATGCTTATTCTTGCCCCGCGACCATCCCAGGGTATCAGGGCTTGAGGGTTTGAACCTGGGAGTTGAGGTAACAGCAGATTTCAAAATAGTGATGTGTGCTGTGAAACAGAACTGCTTCTCATCACCTTGTAAGGGCTGTCTTGGTGGTTTTTTGGTCTTTGCTGAACTTTATTATTTGCTCAACAGAACATTATGAAAACTGCTTGCAATCATATGTGGACAATTTATGGATTACAGTGTGTTTTAATGTACCGGTTAGGACAGACATCTGCTAGCCTGTATAATTAGGCATTTTGTGCGTCTGCACAATAACTCACCTTTTACTGTTGAAGGTTCAGAGACCAAAAATGATCAAAGCTTTAATTTTATTACCTGCCACTAGGGACTGTGTGTGTGTGTCCTTTTTCCTATATGTCTAATCAAAAGTTGTATCTAGGGGCAATACTGCTTTGTAGATATAAGGGAAGATTGATGCTCTTGTCCTGTGGTCTCACAGGTAGATGAATTCTCTATTCATGTGAACTTCACATGAGCTACTCTGAAAAGAAAAGCAGCAATTCAGCTAAGCCTAATTCCATTCACTTTGGCACAGAAGATAACATGCAAGGAAGCCTGAGAGTCCACTTGGGATCATCTTTTCCTATTATGTTGGTAGTGAACCTTTGTCCTCTTTTAATACTCATTATTCTGGAACTACAATCAATAATGTAAGGAAAAGTATGAATCTGCCACAGATTGTCTACTGTCTTCTTTTAAAGTGGTGTTCTCCTTAGATTCCTGTTGTGGAGGCTTATCCCTTACCAGCAATGAAAGCCCTGTTGTTCATATGGCTGTACATCAAATAGATCTGCAGTTAGCTGTCTCTTGTGTTCCCTTGAAAGTGGTACATACACCTACAAAGACCTTTTCTGAGATATCTATCTTCCCCCTCTTTCCTCACAGAATAGATATCTGGATGCCACAGCCTTTGGAAACCATCTGGGTATCTTACTGGCGTTCCCTTGCTGAATTATGTGATCTCTGTTCTGACGCTGAGTCGTCCAGGTATTATTTAGGTATTTCAAATTAACCCATTTGCAATCAGATTCTGAAAGTGGAAGTCAATAAAAGACTAAGATTGATTTAAATGGGTAATTCATTACCTATTAAAACACCAAAATTATTCTAAATGGCATTTAGCTTCTCTCTGTATCAAACTCTTTGCTCTTTTTTGTTCTGTGGGTGTTCAACAAATGCCCAAGGTTCAAGGGACCACGGTGTAACTACTGCCCTGTGTAACTGGGAAGGTGAATCCAGATGACACTTAGTACTACTTTTTATCACCTGCTTTGTCTGTAAAAGAGATGACAAGATGTGTGAAGCTTTTATTCATGAGACTGGACTTGAAGTCCTGTACCCTAAGTAAAGGTGGGGAAAAGGTTCTTGCCTTGCTCTAGCCTACACATGGAGCTATAGCTTTACTGTAAGAGCATAAAGCCTACACAAGGTAATGGAAATATTGATGGGTAAAGTGGTTGGGAGCGGTGAGGAGGGAGGGCCTGAGTGTACATATGGCTCTGCCTTCTGAGATGGAGCCATCTGAGGCCATTGCTCAGGCACAACAGTAACTTGTGAAGTATAAAGAGTAGCTGCACAAAACAGTAAGTTCTAATTTAAAGATACCATGGGTCATAGACCAACTTAAAAAAAAAAAACAACAAAAAAACCCCTTGTGATGTGTTAAAGGAGAAAATCCTCACCGTTAATTTTTGTAGTCTAATTAGGTGATAAGGAACACAAAAAGGCCCTGAGACAGCAGAAGCATTTAAACTTTCCGTAGTGGGTGGGTTGGATTTTCCTGGCGCAGGACGGGGCCGTTCCCTGCACTGTTTCTTTAACTACAAAGATCCTTTTCTTTTCTTTTACAAATGGAACTTGAAAATTGGATTTTCTTTTTTTATCTCAGTGTTTAAATTTGGATATGACTTGACCATAATGCACAGATGCCATTGGAGGTTTTCCTGGCTGGTTGCTCTCCAAAGCAGTGTTATCTGAGGGAACAGCAATTACCCACTGCCAAGCCTGGAGCTGGTACTGGCTTAGGCTGTTGCAGTAACTCTCTCTAGATACTTGGCGCTGCTCTCTCCTGGTGGAAAACAAACTTTTTCCATTTTGTGCGTTCATGTTGATGTTAAAGTCCTCTAAGCACAGAACAGTGACAATGGGCAACATTGGAGGAGGAAGACTTCCTTGTGGCCACAGGCTCTAAGACAGCATTCAAATGGGGGGGGGGGGGAGATCTTGGGGGGNGGGTATGTGGATGCTGGATTTCAATTGCAGACCCAGAGTCTTTACTTGCCTCTTGTTATAACAAGCTGGACCTCTCTCTGCAGCAGCTCACTCTGTAACAGCTTCTAATAATGTTTGAAATACTGTTGTAATTTTTTTTCCCCTGTGTGAAAGCAAGTCTTGGAGAGAACTAAACTCCCTGGCAGCAGCATAGCCAGTAGATAGCAGCACCAAGAGGAGCAGACGTAAAAGTGTGATGCTTGGAGAGACACAGGTCTAAAGCCAGTCTAAAACAAGCAGTAATCTCTCTACAGAACTACATCACCCCAACTACAACACAGGGTTTGACTGTACATGACTGTAGGGTCTTGCAATTTGAAGAAGGCTGATTAATATGGAGTGAAATGGGTTTTGTGAATACTTGTGCTGTGCTACGAGCATGTAGGGTGTCTCCCTCCCATGAAGAGCATTTGGAACCGCTCTACTGCAACTCTGGTGCAGGGGCTGTTTGCAGGCAGTGCCCTTGGGGAAGCAGTACCAGCACCACTGTAGGATTTAGCTCTCCCATGCAGCCTTTCTGCAAGCTGTTCCTGGTCCCTTTTCCTTCATTTCATTGCACAAGAGAGAGTACTTTTACAGAGAGGTTGATCTTGCTGCTGGTTTTAGCCAAAAATCTGCTCCTTGAGGAGTTCCTTCCTTCTGCTCTGAGGAGTTCCTTCAGCAAGCTGTGGATGGTGGCATGTGGGGCCCCCTGCAGCTTCTGTCCCAGAAAGCTTAGGAAATGTCAAATCCTCTGAGGGGTCTTAAAAAGATTAACTGCCCTTTGACTCCCACCATCCCTTAGCTTTTAATAGGAAAGAGTTTTAAAAAATGAAAGGTGCGGCTTGCTGGCACTGACAGTGTAAGCCCCAGAAGGGCAGGGTGCTGCTTAATTTTATACTGACTATCGAGGCAAGGCTGGAGTCTCTTGTGGGCTATTATTTCAGTGTTTATTTGCTGTGGGCTGTTTGTGAAGAGCTTAGCACAGGCAGCTTTGTTTTTCTCATGTAGCAAGTGCTGCATTAATGGAGTTATGTTAGTTTAAGAGTACATCAAAATCATCTATTTAGCAGGTGTTCAGCATTTAATCGGTACCATGCAACAACCAAGGGGGAGGTGTGGAGCAGGGAGGTGGCTCTGCGCTGTGGGCATCCACCGTGGTGTGAGCTGGAAGAGAAGTTAGTGCATCTATTTCCACAGGACTATTCTGATTGGGCTGGCTTTATTTTTCTTTCCTCCACTTGCTGGCTCCCAGAGGCGCCTTTTTTTTTTTTTAAAAATAGGATTTCTAGTGTATAATTTGAACACGGGCTCAGCTGGGAGAAAACGATGACAGCTTTGTTCCCTGCCTGGCAGATAAGGAGGTGTCGGAGGCAGATAGCGCCGGGTGTTCGGCGGGAGCTGTGTGCGAAGTGCCTGCCCGGCTCACTGACGTGTGGCGGCGATCAACGCTGCCCAGCGGCTTCCTTCTCCTCCCGCCGCCTCTAAATGGGGCTGTTGTCAGGGCATATGGCAAAAAGGGTTAAAATTTAATTAGAAAACATCGTGGTAGCTACCGGAGCTTAACGGAGATTTATATAAGCTGCTAAGAAGGACAAGGTTGCTGTGTGAGCTGCTGGTAGGGCTGAGCTACTGCAGCCGCTGGCTGGGCTGCAGGCGCCGGGATATGCCTGGGAATCTGCCCAGGAAACGCCATGAAAGAGGAGTTTGTTTGAAGGCTTGACCCTGGCTCTGTGCAACACCCCTGCCCTCTGCCTGCTGTATAAAGCCGGGCTGCCGTCATGCCAGGCATTTGAAGGAGGGAGGGAGAGCCAGCGGGAGCCAGCCAGGACGGGGATTTTGTTTTGTAGCAAGTCATGGCTTCGGTGTTCATGTGCGGGGTGGAGGATCTGCTCTTCAGTGGGAGTCGTTTCGTCTGGACGGTGACAGTGGCAGCGCTGAGAAGGTGGTATGCTGCCCGGCTGCGGGCTTGCCGGCAAGCCCTGCGAGCGTGGTGTGGCCTCCGGGATGTCTACCAGGTAAAAAAAACAAAACAACAACCCGGTATTTGCACCAGGTTTTGTTAGAAAAGCATGGTGCCACCCAATGGACACGTGCTTGCCCACCTGTGTGATGCCTTGGTGTGCACACCCCGGGTGAGGTGCTTGGGACAGGGGGAGACGAGGGGCATCGTGCTGGAGCCGTGGCTCACACAGCCCTGTGTGAGGTGCAAAGGCTCCCGGCCGGTTTACGTTTGCTTTCAAACAGCCAGCACTGTGCGTCTGTCTTAAATTCAGGGTTTGGGGGGAGATATTCTGTGTTAAATGTGTTTTATCAGCCATTTTACCTAAAACTGGTTTGGCAGCCGACTGCCCCCCGTATTGCAGGGAGCCCCTTTCGCTGCTGTCACCGTGCTCTCACTTGGGAGACAGAGCTCAGCTCTCAGCCTGTGCTGCCATCGGGCACTCGGAGCACGATGCTGCCATGTAGTTTTCCCTGCTGTTAGTGTCACTGAATAGCAGCAGACAGTAATGTGAGAGTACCTTGTGTCATAAAGGGATTGCTTTTGGGGGGGGGGTGGGCTGTGGGTTTTAAAACAACTATTGGGAGACTCCTCTTCCTGCAGGCAAAAAAATACAGCCCCGTACTTGCAGTTACTGTGATATCTAGTTGCAGTTAGTATGATGTCACTCTTCTTGGTGTCTGTTTTTGCTGGCAGTTGTTTATTTTTGTGTGTCTATTTATTTTTGTCCCACATGTAAACTTGTGCTGTGTGCCTGGTTGCCGTGTCAGTGTGCATGTTTGCTAGATTATGTTGAATATTTCAAAGCTGCTTCTCCCCCCTCCCTGGTGTGTTGCAATACAGAGAATGACACAGCTCATAGCAAACAGCTCTCCAGAACCATCAGGATGTAATTTCCATGGGAAGGGCATGCTAAAAGGACATGTGTGCCTATTTAATCCCAAAGGGATCTGTTGCTGCTTAGCTTTAAGGTATGCCCAGGAGTTGGGAGAATAGCTTTATGGTGATAGAAGTGCTTCCACGTGCTCGCATGCATCTTGACATTTGGTAAGATGATGGATGTAAACACTTTGTGATATGTGACACGTGTCATCTGTGGAGCAGGGATCATGCATAGTTAGGGAATGCAGGAGTACAGGCAACATTGCTCCCTGTTTTCCCACCTTTACTGACCTGAAGAAATGTGGGATGTAGCTCTGGCTCCCTTCTTTCTCTGTAAGTAAAACCCAGCTACACCTGTACTGTGTGGGTGTTATTTCTGGAGTCTGTTCAAGTAAAGGACTTGGAGCTTAGGCTGCCTTCGCTCCCTGCTGCATCCCTATGGAGCGTCCCCATCCCTCCAGGGTTGGGATAGTGGCTCAGTAAGGACCAGCTCTGACAACAGCTGTATTCAGCCTGTTCAGCTGCGATTCTCTGATGGTTGGCTTGAAGTGAAAAGAAACTTTTTTTTTTCCCAAAACAAAGCGTGACTGTATCTCTGCCCAAACTTACTGCATCCTAGTGACTGTTGCTGGATTAATCTGTCTTGCATTTATGAAAAGCATCACTGACTTGTGCCTGTGTCCTAAAGTGGGGATGTGAAAATGGGTAAAAAGGGGAGATTTGGTCCTTCTGTCATCCTTCCAGGTGGCTCTTGAGCTGGGGGGTGGATGGGGAGTGCCCCTTTCCTGCTCCCGTCTGCCCACAGCTTGTCACAGCCACAAGGAGAGCACAGCCAGACTGCTGGGGACATGCAGTGACTGACCTCTTGCTCCATGCATATCGCCCTGGGGGTCATCCCTGGGAGACCAGGCAGGAGCAAGGCGACTCTCGCGTTTTGATGTCAGGAATTTCCTAGTGTGGTAATTTGGGGTGTATTAAAGAGAGATGGATGAAAGAATGCCATGCAGCTCTTCCTTGAGTTGTGTAATACATTGCTTTTTGTGATGAAGTCTTGGCTCTTTGCTGCTCAAGCCACCGGTGGTATCCCAGCTGTGTCCAGGGGGTGCGGCACTGAGCATGCAGCATTAAGTGTCACCCATCTGTTTGGATATCAGAGCCCTGTAAGAGGTTGAATCAACTATTATTTTCTTTTCCATTTTTTTTAAACACTTCAAGCTATGGGAGCATCTAGAGGCGGTAGCTGGATGACCCCTGCATGCAGAGATGTACTCTGAGCCGGGCTGTGTTACACTTGTTCACCCTCGGGCCCCGTGGAGCAATACAGGAGCAAAACACCCGGTGCAGAGCTCTCCGTGGGGTTGTCTCTCTGAGGAGGTGGATGCTGCAGTGTCCGGGGGACTAGGCTTTAATTTTGGACGTGAAATTTTGTGTCCCATCACTGCCATAGATCCTGCATTATCTTGGGCAACTTGTCTTCCTTCTCTGTGCCCCTGTTTTTTGTCTCTAAAATGGATATAACAGCACTCTCCTACCTGCCAGGGATGCTATTTGTCTTCTCAGTATTTTTTACTGCGAAAAGTCCTGTAGTTGGTGCAGCCAGATGAAAGCATACTTCTTGCCTTGTGTTCTTATTAATATTGGCACCTGGGCAGGTGCTTAGCAAAGTCCTTTCCCGCAGTGGCTTCATCGAGAACGTTCACATTTATGTAACTCCTTCATATTCTTATTCCAGGTGTGAAAAATAACATGGGTTGTGTATGTAAAGGCTCTTTTGACTTAACTTATGCTTTTGCCCTCTGAGGACTCCCTGGGCTGTACCTGGTGTAACAAACCAGGAAACAAGTCAGAGCTTTGTCACTGAGCTTAGTTGCAGGGACATGCAGGGAAGGGTGAGGTGACACTTGCACTGCTGGTCAGCCCCAGAGGCTTCAGTTTTTCATCCATATTTGGGGTTCATGTTGTTTTGTGGATCAGTGGGTATTTTTGGGCGAGTTGGACACTGCTAGCAGGTCTCTTTTTAATCGTCAGTACGTTTTCGTGGTGAAAGGAGAGACACTAGGATTGCTTCTCCCTGGGCTGTTAAGTTTGCTACTGTGGTGACGGAACTTTTTTGGTCTGTCTCTTTTGAATATAAAATGCTTGCTAGCCTCATGGGAAACCTGAGCGTCAGTCCCAGCATGGAGAAGGTACTGACACCTTCATGCTTCTATGCAGGGCTCTCACCTATGTCTTCTGAAGCCGGCAGGCGCAGAGGTTCTCACACGGGCAGAGACGCCTGCCCAGGGGAGGCTGAAATCCACTCTGCCAGTGTAAAGCCTTCACCTGCCTTAGCAGCTTTGAGTATGGAAAAACCCAACCAACAAGAACAAAGCAGCTTTTGTCAGTCACCTTCTCTTTAGCCTTCTTGTTTCTAGCACGTGTGTGTGTAGGAAACACCTTCCAAGGTTTTACTGGCTGTTGTTTCACCCAGGCCCTGGTGCAGGGACTTCAGCCCCAGCTCAGGCCCCTCCCTGAGATGGCCTCTGCTCCAGGGTGCTTGCCATGATCTGTCTCATCTGCCAAAGGAGAAGGGATGTTCTATTTGCCCAGAGACTATTCATCTGGAGGAGTTTGTGAGCCAAAGTGCTGACGGGGCGTCCCATTTCACTCTGAAATAACCTCTGAACCCATGCGAGGGGAGGAGAGTTGTACAGTATGTGGATTTATCCTCTCTGTGAGCGCTTGGGTTGTATGCCAGGGAACACTGTCTTGTCTGTGGCAGAGAGCATCTGAAAGCCTGTCCTAGAAAAACCAGAGACTTGCAGAGACAGCTGATGGAAGAGCTGGCACGATCTTCTTTCTAACTCTAGCAAGTCAATACAAGCTAGTGCTCTTAGGGCTTGGAAGAAATCCTAGGTGAGAATTCAGCATAGATGCCTTCATGCAAGGTACCCATTTCCTATGAGGGAAAGGAGCGAGGGCTGTATTTTGTTGTGGAGATCTGGCCTGCTGGCTGGGCTTTGGGGTCTTCCCAGAGCCCCTGCCGAATGCCCACAGTGGGAGCATGTAGCTCTTCTGGGTGTCCTGATAGTTCTTCCTAAGTAAAGCTTTTGGCAGGGCTCTCCACAAGCTGGTTTTATAGACCACCTGCCTTAAGTCCAATTATAAAGCAGTAAAACAGAAAGTGAAATTTTTATATAAATGAGGTTAATAAGCAGTGGCACAGCCAAAAGCTTTCAGGATCAACATTCATCCCATGTTCAGTTACATGTGTCACCACCGGCCAGACTTTCATTGGGATGTCAACACTACAAGGCTCTGGTGCCTGTCTTCCCCTAAGGTCTGAATACCAATTTTCACCTATACATCCCACATCACAGTCGTTCCTCATCAACCCCTATGCTTTTAAGCACGAAAGAAACATTGCATCAAAATCTATTTGATCATGCAACTAACTTTTTGTAAACTAAAACCTGGTCAAGTGAATGCTTTAGTGTCAGGGTTAAAGTGCATGTCAGTCTGCTCACTGCAAAGGGGAAAAGAGAAACCAGGCAAACTGTCCCCAGACTCCCTGTGGAATATGATGACACATTGTGATTAATATCTGCTGGACATGAAACCAGGTATGGGAGCATCTCTGTGATTAAGCTGTTCAGTTACACTGGTAATTTGGCTAACAATCTCTGGTGTGAAAGTGTAAATTGAATTCACATGGCTTTCTTGGACCAAGTGCTTTTTAACCTCTGAAAGGTCACTTCCTCTGTGTGAAATGAAAAAGATTTTGCTAATGAAGCACAATAAACAAGCTTTGTACATGTGTCTGTCCCATATGTACCTGGGGTGGAGGAGAGAGAGGAAGCAGTTGACTTCTGTTTCCTATGGTGCTAACGTAGTTGGTTTGGATAGTGAGGACCACATTTCCTCTGCTACCACACCTTAACTTTTCATTGTAAAAAAAAAAAAAAAAAGCTGACAACTAATTGGAGATGCCTTTTTTTCCTTCTCTTTTCACAATGATGGAAAGCAGTGCTGGAGCGGTGAGGGTGAGCACGAAGGGGCAGAGCTTTCCTTCTTCCACACCGGACAGGCCCTGGGAGTGATGCTCAGAGGAAGCATTTTGGGCATCCTTGTGGGTCGGGGCTCTCCAAGGGAAGCTTGAAGACCTTTTTAGGGGATGCCGAATATGTGCCCCTTCAAAGATTTGAACTGGGGATTACTGGTTGCTCTGGAAAAGCTTTGCTCTGCCTGCTTTATCCAGCTGTTTTTCTTTCTGAATGGATCTGATCTAATGCTGTGACACTGCTCATACATCACCTGCAGAGCTTTGGTTCTGCTTGAAACCCTTGTCCCATCTGAACACAACATGCAGAAGCTTTCCCCGGGACTGGGGCTTCGGGGGAGCCTCTTGCTTCAGGGAGAGCTGAGAATGGGACTGGCTCTGGGGACTGGCCTGCTGACAGCTTAGAGTTAAACTTGGCTTTACATGCTTCCAACAGCAGCTTTCCAAAGCTCTCTGCCAGACATATTTCCACTTGAGCTCATGATATAGCGTTTTCTGTTTGAGAGAGTTTATTCAAACAAAAATACGATTTTTTTTTTTTTACCGCTCCTCCCTCTTCCCTAGCAGACAAACTTCACAACCAGACTGTGAACTTCATCTCATTTCCTTCAGGGTGTCACGGTGCCAGTTTCAAACAGTGCCTTCTATTCACTACCCGCTTTGGCCTGTATAAATATTTTTTTTTCAATATGACGCAGTTCACAAAATACGTTAGATTTCAAATGTCGCTGGTGCCACTTTTCAGAACCAGGCTCCTACACAAATGTATTGCTGCATGAACTTCCCTGGATAAGTCTCCCTTTTAGTCTTGTGCAGAGGCTGGCCAGCCTGCTCTGACTGGACAAGAGGCTTATGAAAAGGCAAATTAAAAGTTTCAGGCACATGCTGGTTTTTCCATACTTCACTTTTTGTCCTTCTGAGTGTTTAGCTTTCTGTCACTCCTTTTGCTAGCGCTGTTATTGCAGTTCTTTGCAGTCTTGGATGGACTGTCCATGTGCTTAAAATAACACTGTGCTATCTTTGTCTCCTCGTTTTCTAAAAATCAGGCCACCCTTGTACAGTCTGCATTGCTTTTAAAACCTCTGAGTCATAATTAGTGATTAGTAATTCTACTAATCTTCTGTACAGATGGAGGCCAGTTCATTCTCAGAGACTGCAAAGAGGATAAAGCTATCAGTGCTGGAATATATTAGCTTAAATACCCTCCCACACACAAATACACATGTACACTTTTCCCTGCTAATTGGTCTGTCATTCATTTAAACACGCATCAACTCTGTGTGTTGGGGAAGGAGAGGTGGGGAGCATAAGGGTCATCAAAATGCTGAGAATAGCCTGAATGTGCTGTTTCAAGCCATTAAAAGCCATCATTGACAGTCCAAGCAATGTTATGTTCAAGACTGATGTTCCTGTGGTTGGTTTTCCAGCTGACATAGAATAGGTGCTGTCTCGGTGATGGGTGTCCTGGTGTTGGGTGCCCCAGTGTTCATCTTCCTGTTCCTCATTGGGAGCAAATGTGCGGTGCCAGCAGAGCTGGGAGTGGTGATGAAGTTACTGCACGCAGCACTAATAACGTGTAGCCGCTGCTAATTATGTGCTGTTTTCCGAGCACCCTGATTTTACCTTTTGTTGGGCCAGTGGTTTCTAGGTAGGGTGTTGTGGGCTGGGCAGAGGGTGTACAGCGTGGAGAAGGCCATGCTTGTTGGTATCCCGTGCAGCAGGTTACTGGCATGTGCATGGGTGAGGATGCCAAAGGACTGGAGCATGGGAGTGAAGAAGCGGGAAGAGCAGGAGAGGGTAGTGGAAGAATTACATAGTGTTAAAAGTACAGGTTGTGCAAGTAAGGAAACAGAGGGGAGAACCAGGGAATAAAAAAATAATAATTCTGACCCCATTCAGGTGTATGTCAAAACTCCCAATACTCCAAACCGAGCACGAACTTGCAAGAAAGTGTGGGAAAACAAATAGGTAGGAAAAAAAGGCATCAGAAGTGCAATAGGAGAGGAAAACTGAGGTTGTAGATGGATGAGGAAAAAAATACGGGGAACAATCCCTCCAGAAAGGTGACTGCCCTAGGCAAAGCGGTCCCTGTCATGCTGATTGTGGAGCTGTTTGGCTGACGCTGGACTGGACGTGTCTGGTTGCCACAGTTGTTTTGGGAGAGCAGGTATGTTGGTGTGGATGAAGCCCATTGGGAATCTGGTTGGGCAGGTGCACTCAGCAGACGTGCAAGTCGGTGTTTGCTAAGCCGTAGCGAAAGTGGGAGTGAGTAATTCCTCTCTAATATCAAGCACTTTGCATCTGTTCACCACATTCCGAGAGGCTGGGGTGTGCTGCGTTCGCTGTAGGGTTGCATACCCTTTAGCAAGGAGTCACAGCACTGCCATCCCCAAAGCCCAGCTCGGAGCTCTTCTGGTGGCCTCTGAACTGCAGAGACTTCTCCCTGCTCAACTCTTGCTGCTCCAACAGCTTCCCACTGCTGGAACTTCTTACGGGTATGCTGTATTTCTTTTAAACTCTCTTTTTTTTCTTCTGTAGAAAAACCATCTGTGGCCCAGATCCCAGCTGAATTACACAGCCCATATCTGTATTTGTTTGGAGGCCTCAGATCCTCTGAGGAGCTGTGCTCTTCCCCTCTTCCAGCTATTCCTGTCCCTATGGTTATCCCAGCAGGGCAGGACTTGGCACCACCCAGGTAACCTTCACGTCATTTCTCTGAGGAAAAATGACTCACTGTCTGTTTTCCATCTTATTTTTGGGCTTTGGAGTCTGTGTTTTGGAGACAAAACTGTCTCAGCTGCCACCCCTTATGTTGCCAGTGCAATCTGGAACAGCTGGCTTGACCTGACTTGGCATCCTCCTGATGTGGGGCCAACTTATGGTTTTTTCATGAAACCTGTGATATTGAGCATTGTGTCGAGAGCTTTTGTAGTCTCATGACTATGAGAACGTTAACTTTTACAAAGTAACTCTGGGGAAAAAAACACCTCTTTGTCTGCAGCTATTTAAAAGGTGGATATTTGATCAAAGCTAGTTCCTCTGCATTAAACAAGGAGGGCGAGACACCTCTGGCACCTCACTGCATCCCAGGTGTCTGGGGTAGCTGGGGTGAGTTGCCCTCTGGAGGTGTCTGGATTGCTGGTAATTTAGGGAGGCAGCCCCAGGTGGGGGGAGCAGGGCTGACTTATTTGTTTAATCCTGAGGACCAGGCAGCCCTGCTGCTCTTCCCAGCAGTGTCAGTAAGGCTCTGGCTTTACACAGGGCTTGTTGTTGGCCTCAAATGCTCAGTACATGGAGCCTCTTGTTTGGGGGAGTTTAATTGGAGCAAGAGGGCTTGGTACCTCTAAGAAGTGGGAACCGTGTGTCTCTGATCAGGTGTTGCTTTCAAAAGTTTGACCCTGAGGTTCTTGCTTCCCATTCTGATAAAAGCAAGTTTGTTTGTTTCAGGGGTTGAACTTAACTTTCTGTTAAAATAGATCCATGGATTATAAAAATTGGGGTGGAAAATTCTTCATGGTTTGTCTTCTTTGAGCATAGTCAGCATAAATAACCAAAGGAGGGCATCCAGCTAAAGGGAAGAGGTCGTTCTTGCTCCCAGGTGAGGTTGTCTTGTGTCCAGAGCTCCTCTCTGCTCTGGTAGTGTTTTCTGATGTTTCCCCCTGGCCTGTATCTTCCAGCCTATGTTGGATGCTGTGGTCCTGGGCTGTGTTGTTCCCTTGACGTCAATCTTCCTACCATAGTTTATGCAGCCAGAGGATGTGATTTAAAAGCTTGGGTACCCATACTTATGTCACATAAAAGGAGATCAATAATGCTGAGCTGTGTTTGTGAAGGAGGAACAGTTTTGTCTCTTAAATTTTCAAGTAACTGCATGAGTGAATTTGAGATCTTGTGTACCTGCCTGGAGCTCAGGTTGGAGCTCTGGAGGTTACAGCCTGGATTTGGGTGCATGGTTCTTCCATTTTCTGTTTTCAGTGAAAGCGGTGTTATATAGTTGTTTGACACCTCTACTGGAGGAGAGCTCAATTTTTGTGCCTTTGTGTGATACCTGTGCTCTGTCTGACACAGTGTTGCTGTGGTACGTGAAGCCTTGTAGGTTGATACACCAGAGCAGGAGAAATCAGAGAGAGGAGCTGGATGTCCTTTAAGTATAATTTGATGTTTTGCACACTGAGAACAGACCTGTGAAGGGAAGAGCAGGTAGATGATTCTCTTCTAAACCACTACCAGCAGCAAATTGCATGCCTGGAAACCAACCCTGATGCCAGAACAAATTCAGATGAACAGCCAAGGGTGTGTAAGCTCTGTCCACACTCCCGGTTCCCTCCCCAGTGTGTGGTAGCCTACACTTGGAGGCACTGGCCCAAAGTGTGCTTTGGAAAGGAACTGGGGAGATCCATTGAAACAAACCTGGGGATACCTGTCACGGGAGGGGACTGTGGAGATGTGAGCGTGTAAAACGAGGGCAGGCGCACCAAGAGGACAAGCTCTGGGTATCTTCACTTACCCATAGACCTTCAGATGGGTGGGTGAGCCTCCCTGCTGCCACGAGGCTCAGCCCCCACTCCCAGGAGTCGAAAGTGGAGGCAAATTGAAGTTTGTGTGGTGCCAAGTTTTAGCATAAAGGTCCCTTCTGTCCTCTGGGGGGGGAGGAAGAGCTGGAGGGGCGATGGCAGCTCCCAGCACACACAGAGCTGTTGGCGTGGGGGTCCTTGGCCTGCTGCCCTGGCACAGGGGGGTGGCAGGGACCCGTGGTCCCCCAGCAAGGTATCTCACTGTCCCACGGCTGGCACCTTGTGCTATCTCTTAGGTTAGTTATTGCTTTTTTTAAACTTCATTTTGTTCCATAACAAAGGGGTTAATCTTACAAAGGAAAAAAGAAATAATTGGAATGGTTTCCCAGCTCGCCTCCACTTTTAACAATCACGTTTCAGCCTCTTGTGTCCCCTGACTCACACTGGAAAGGCTTTTGTTTCTGAATCTGTAATCAAAGCAACAAATGTGAAGGTCACTTCCTTGAGATTATATGGCAACGGAAGAAGTCCGGGATCGTGTCTGCCTTCTTCCCCCAGCTTGAATGTACAGAAAACATGAAGGCTTAGTACATGCACGCTGTTGAGTACTTCTTGGGTTTCTCCAGTCCTTTTAAACGAGCAGGGCATGTGAGTTGGAGGTAAGAGGCTATATTTTAATTTCTGATGATTAGCAGTGGCAGATAATGTTGTTTAGTGCCGCTACGTTGTGCCCCCACCTAAACATTGAGCTGTGGGTGCAGGCGAGCAGGCAGCCAGAAAGCAGCGTGGGGCAAAGTGAGTTTGCTTTAGGGTAGTTCAGAAGTGCAGGCTGAAACCTTTCTGCTTGCTCATTTCTTTGCCCTGGAAGATCAGTCCGTAAGAATTTCTTCGCATCTTTTGCACTCTGTTGTGGAGATAAGGGGCTGTTTGTTTACTTGCAGCATTTACAGCTGCTTTTTCCTGCCGTTGTGGTAAGTGCTGCCTTAGGAAAGTGCTGAATCCAAGCTTGATTCTGGTAACTTTGCAGCTGGAGAGCAGGTCTGTAGTGTCCGATTACAGAGAAAACGCATTTTCAGAGGTTACCCTTATAGGCTGCTCTGAGATATGATTTAAATCAAACAAAGCACAGATTCATAAGTCACGAGAAAAGGCAGTCAGTGCCTGGTACAGTAGCTCCTTTCAGCATGTAACTATTGAATGTCTCATCAGTAAGGTCCCCACCCCTTTTGCCCAAAAAAAACCCACCAAACCCTCATGAAGAGGTTGGCACTGGAGATGCAGCAGTGCACATGGAGCTTGTTAATGGCTGTTGAGAAAAGAGTCTTTGATCCGAAGGGCTTGTTTTTCTTTAAAAACGGAGCGGTCCAAATCTGTCAAACCCCGCGAGTGCCTGGCAAGGTGCTGGTGGCAGGGCAGGCTGGCTCCTCGCTGCAGAAACACTGCTCAGCGCCTGGGGCAGCCAATACCCGCTATTTTGACTTCTTTCAAAGAGTTTAGGATTTCAGGCTCTGCTTGTTTTATTTGCTTGCTCTTTGCATTTATTTTTTTTATTAGAGTTACAGAAGTTAAAGGCAATTCACGTGGACTTGTGATATAGCCTTTTTTCTTTTTAATTATTTTTCATCATCTGCTTACCTAATGTCTGTTCAAGGCTGGTGTCTGGGTTTCCCGAGTGGCTAGAAAAATCCAGGGCGAGCATGGGGACAGGATGCGGGGTGTGCTGGGGGCAATTACCCCAGTGGGGCAGGGGGGGAAGAAATGCAAGATGCCCCCAGAGGATGTGGTGCTGCTTGGAGAGGATGGCAGGTACTTCATCAAGGCTTGCTCTGCCTGTCTCCTGCCTCAGGAGTCTTCCCACAAAAACCCAACCAAGGGTGCTGGTGGTGGAGAAGCAAGAAGTGCAGTGGAGGGGATGGAGGAGCAGCCTTTAAGAAGCCGTCAAAGAGATGGGGGAGAGCTTCAGCGCTGGGGAGAGGTAAAGAGGGATCAAGGGCAGGCTGTTGGATCCCTAGGGATGAGAAACTCTTCTCTAAAGGGACTTTTTTTTAGTCTTCTGTAACTATTCCCATAACAGGGAAAGCTGAGTTTCTGTTTCAAGTGGGTTAGGGATGGCTTCTGGTGGGGGGGTAAAACACAGGAAAAGTTACCAGCAGCTCTGTACAGAATATCTCCTGACACTCGTGTTGTAGAGACTTAAGCAAAGAAGCAGGAGCTTAACTGATTTGCCTCTGACCTCCTGGTTGAGGAGTGAAGGTCAGAGCAGGTCGCAGGAGGGCAGTCCGGTCCTGCCCCCCGGTGGGTACTACTCATTCAAGGGCAGAGGATGCTGCTGCCTCCACACAGTGCCCTTTCCCGGGGCCAACACTGCATTTGCTCAATTGGGTAGCGTCAGGAAGGCTCTCTGATCCCACAGGATCTTTTTTCCCCCCCAAGTTCCCAGGAGATTGCACTGGAACAAAACATCACCATGGGCTTGTGCGCAGTAATGAACTGACTGCGGTGTCTCAGCACTACTGGTGATAAGCACGTCTCCACCAGACACTAATTTATTAGCTGTGTTCTGCCAAGGAAAGCAGATGTTGGATGAAGTATTTCAATGACTTGATATTCGTGGCAGATTTGCACTGATTGTTTCCTATTAATTTTCCTGATTTTTAGGATTAGCTGTAGAGTTGCCTGTCTATTATTTTCTTGCTGTTATTTTAAGTACATTGCAAAGCAGTAGGAATGGCAACATCGTCACTCGTGGAATGACATGACCTGTTTGAGAAACATTTCAGTTTTGAATGAGACACCTTTACTATAAGGAGAATACTGATGCAGCAAGGGGGCTGTTCCTTCAAGAGGATGGCTAACCTCTCCCCCTCTGTCAGAGGGACTCAGCACCTACCGATAACACTGCTGGCAAGATCCTGTGGCCTTTAGCAGTGTCAGGAGAGGTGAAACACTGTCTGGATGCCGCTTGTCAACTGAGAAGTATGGGGCCAGCAGAGCCGTGAACCAGTACATCCCAGTTTTGTACGTTGCATGCTCGTGGTAGAGTCCAAAAAGCAGCAACTCTCCTGTTTATATTTTGCTCTTGGCAAAGGGCTTTATCTCCTGGCTGGGATACTGTATTTATTATTTTGAGGAAGACTGAATTAACTTGTTCCCTGGATTTTCATTTGTCACTGTTTTTGGTTTTGGTTCTCTTGTTAGTGTGCTCATAATTACTTCTGAGCATTGCATTTCAGCATTTTGGAAGAGGAAGATGAGATTTAGAGCCCCACGACTTGCTCCAGTCAGTGGGATCTTTCTAATGACCGCAAGAGGCTGTGCCTGTTATCCTGTACAAATCAGCAAACCGTCAACAAAGAAAGTGAAAGAGTCCCTTAGATCTGCCATCCCCTGCAAGGACAAATAGTAGAACAAATCGGAAAAAGGAGAATCGCATGGAAAAGTGTGTTGGCACTTGGCCCTGAAAAGCCACGGTGCCTGCAGTGAGGGAGAGCACTTGGGCTGTTGCTTTGCCAGGTTTTTTTTACTGGCTCAGCTGGTGGGGCTTACATGAAAGTCAGTTGATGCTCTGCAGGAGCCAGTTTTTTCATCATATCTTCAGTTCATGTGGCTATTTTAGGAAGGTGCCATGCAATGCGGAGAGCCTCCCAGCCCCCGTGTTCCAGGCACTGTGTTTTATCTCCAGCTCTTTGCCAAACTTCAGCAGAGCCAACATTTCCATGGAAGGCATCATCAAAGGGGCATTTGTACCAGCTCGTGCTTAAGTCAGTTTTCTCTAGCCTGTCTCATCTTAAAACATTATTTGTGTGCGTGTTGCATTCAGTCTGGTCTTGAAGTGTCTGTCCCTGCCTGGCTGCTCCTGAGACTAGAGGCACAGGGACACCCTGAGGTCAGGAATGGCTCTGTACAGTCCCTGCCAGTAAATACCCCATGGGTGTTGGGACGGGAGTGTGCAGAGCCATGGTGTGCTCTGCAGCCCTTGGGAAGGACAGGGGTGGCACTTGGAGTCACCCTGATGAGGTGAGATGAGTCCTACAAGGTGGCTTGCCATAGCACAAAGGGTTGGGAGACATGGCCAGCCACTTCAGTGCATCACTGGCTATTTAACATTAAGCAGATACTGGCTTCTGTTAAGGTTAATAGCAAGATAACAAATGATTTAAGGCAAAATCCTGGCCCTATTAAAGTTAACAGCAAAATTCATTGACTACATTGGAGCCAAGACTTCAGCCAAAGGTTGTTTTCTTTATGACTTGAAGATTAGGAAGGAGGGGCAGTATGTCTGGAGACATGGTGACCCCTTGTAAAACTGGTGGAAGCCGTGTGGTTGCCTTGGAAGGGATCAGGGCAAGTTTATCATGTCTACGTGAGCCAGGCTGTGGTGCCGCAGCAGGGAGCCCACCAGCCCAGGGGGAAACCTGAGTTTTTGGGCCCAAAACCTTGAGTTTTTGGACCCAGAGCCAACCCTTTGTGTTTTGTCGGAGGTATCAGAGCATCCAGGAGACTTTGAGGGGAGGGTGGCCATTCCGAGGAGACATCGCATGTGGGCTTTTATGGTGCACCCCTTGCTGGTAAAGGAGGTGGTGGAGAGGTGTGCAGTGGGATGGAGGCATGTTTCCCTTCCTCAGATCTTCACCTGTGAGAGGGTNTTCCCCCTGAGCACCTCCCACCATGGAACACTCTGTGACAGGCACCTATGCTGGGTCAGGGAAGAGACCCAGCAGTTGCAGACAGGATGACAAGAAGTGTCCATCAAGGCACTTTTGGAGACCTACACAGATCCTTTAAAAAGTTTCCATAGGAATGCTGGTATAAAACCAAACTCCTGTTTGTTATTTTTCTGCTTATTCCTTAAAGCTTTGAGTAACTCCGAGTGCTGGAACATGACGAGGCTTTGCTCTCCCAACAGACACACCAGGAAACTCTGAGGTCATTTCAAGCATTATAACTTTTTCCCCTCTTCCCCCCAGCTGCATGCAGGCCCCTTCCTTCCAGAAGGACAGGCACAGGCTTTTATTTTCCTGAGATGTGCGTAGTTAGGGTAGCTCCATATTGCAATACAGTCTTGAATCTTATTTTATATTTTTATCAAGCTGTGCACATTTACGGGCCAGACATAAGCCAGCCGGTTGTATCAAAGTCAATGAAGCGATGCTGATCTAAGGCAGCTGAGGATCCGATCCTAAATGCCTTCAGGACTGAAGGAAAATAAACCCATCTAAATGCTGAGGTCAGTGTAGGGGCTTCAATATTAAGCTTTGAAATATCTTACAGGCTTATGAGTTATGGAAGAGGGGTTAGGGAAAAAAAAAAAAGCTTTACAGGAAATTACTGGTGATGCTTTATAGCTGGTTAACTGCAGCTCAGGTAGGGATTTTGAGGTGAAATTCTCATTTTTAAGTGCAAGGATGGTTCTCTGGGCTCCTCCACCTGCAAAGCAGCCCTGCTGCCTCTGAGTCAGTGGTCAAATGCAGGACAGCAGGATTTTGGGGGCCCCCCTATTCCGCAGGCTTTTGTGGAGGCTGGGTCTTTGTGGCAAAAGGACAGCACGTCCCAACTGACCACTGAATCTTGTGAGTGGGAATATCACTCTTCTGGCTTTCGTTATATCTATATGACTTTCTTCGGCTCTCTGACTTGACTAAGCCACTGTAATGTGGCTGTTTCAGGAATAAATGAGCCAACTTTTACAGCCTGTGTTCTAATGACACACTGCAGCCCAATTTTTCACTTTTAAAACTGCAGGTTTAAGGCTTTGTGTGCTGGCCGCTTATCTAGTGAAAATGGTTCTCCTTTCTTTCTCATCACTGGATGCATCAGTGCAGTTTTTCCTATTCCTATAAAAAATCTTCTGGAGCTTACTTACCTGCCAATGAAAGTTAATTTCCCGTAGTTCCCCTGTGAGGAGCTTATGGAAATAACATGCGCGGTTCTGTGCAGCTGGGACCGAATTCCCAGTGCCACACTTGGGTGCTTTCTGGGCAGAGCCCAGCAACACCTGTGCTCGAGCAAAAGGGTTTATCTGGACGGGGCTTCGAGCGACCTCGTCCAGTGGGAGGTGTCCCTGCCCATGGCAGGGAGTTTGGAACTAGACTATCTTCAAGGTCCCTTCCAACTCTAACCATTCTATGATTCCGTGGCCTTGAGAGGAAGGGAAGAGGAGAGCTGGGGGAAGAGGTTTGCTACTTCCAAAAGATTTCTTGTGGAGTTCAGGATATTAAAGATGTGCAGCCTCACTGGGTGGGGGGTGGTGGTTTTAAAGCTTCCAGAAATTCATATTGACATGAATGCAGGACCCCGGCGTAGCCATCCTGCCCCTGGGCTGGTTGCGGTTACCCATTGGTGCAACGTGGTTGTGCCAGAAGCATGTGGATGTGGGCTGCTGACGCCCAAATCATGGCCCATCCCAAAGGAGAGCAGCTGGGATGCATGCATGGACCTCTGAGCATTTTGGTGGTAGAAACAGTTCCCAATTTTGTCTCAACTATGTGCAGTTTATGTATAATTCTCTCTTACTTTGGCCACAGAGTTGTTAGGGTTTGGTGTTTTTTTTGGCTTTCCCTAGTAGTGAAGACTCCAGACCTTCTTAAAACAAAAAAGGCTTAAAAATAGGAGTTAGTGATAGATACGGCCAGCTACACCAAGTGATGTCTCTGTAATTTGCCCAGTTCTGGGAGGTGAGATCTGGTCTGGAGGGAGTGCAACACATTTGTGTCTGCTTCTGACCTGAACCCATCTTGACTTCCCATTCCTAAACTATGCTTCAGGAGATGTGGTATTCTGTCAGCTTTTTTTTAAGCATAAACTTTTTTGAGGTTTCCTGTTTACACCCTGTCTAATTACTTTTTTCTTTTTCTTATTTTTTCCCAAGTGGATGACACACATGGATGTCTAAAAATATTGCATGTAACAACCAGCTTCGAATAAGGAGGATGTTTCTGCTGAAGAGAAATAGCATAAATATCCTGCATATGTTTGCTTTTTTTTTTTCCCCAAGTGAACATTCAGGCTCAGGATATCACAGGGAATTGGTTTAAATAGCCAAGAAATAGGGTTTTGTCTCTGCCTTGTTGGTTTTTTTTCTTTTTAAAAGGACTGATGTTTTGGAAAATACCTCCATGACTTTAGGTGGAGAATTTGTCTTAATTTTTGTGTCACAAATGAGATGGAGGAAAAAAATGGGGATTTTTTTTCCAGCTAGATGAAACTTTTCTGGACATTTTAACCTGCTGTATAGAATTAGTCTCACCCTGTGCTTTAATTTCCACAGATGGAGATTCTGAGAATTGTGCGTTTCTCTTCCTTTATCTTCCTTTTTCATTGAAGATCTGGGTAAATCAGCTTCTTGCTGAAAGTCTGTATGTTAGGAGGGCTGCAGAAATGCATTGATACCAAAATATTACATTGGACAGCGTTTCTTCTCCTTTTCATTCCTCTCCATGTTTGAGGTTTTTATTGCTTACTTGCGCGCAGAGCATACAAGTGACTGTGGGATGCTGGATTCTTATTTTTTCCCAGTATCTCAGTACGGTTTTGCTAAAAATGAGTCTGTGCGTTACGTTGCTCTGCTAATTTCTTATTGGGAATGAGATGAGATGTAAGGATACTTCATTAATTTTATGCTGCTACTTCTTTTACTGGATAATAGCTTGAATATTATTGAATATCTAGAACAAGAGGGAATGGCTTCAAGCTGCAACAGGGTAGGTTTAGACTGGACATTAGGAAAAAATTCTTCACAGAAAGAGTGGTCAGACACTGGAATAGACTGCTCAGGGAGGTGGTGGAGTCACCATCCCTGAATGTGTTTAAGAGTCATTTAGATGTGGTGTTGGGGGATATGGTGTAGGGGAGAACTTTGCAGAGTGGGGTTGATGGTTGGACTTGATGATCCCAAGGGTCTTTTCCAAACTAAATGATTCTACGATTAGCAGGCTTTTAAAAATAACTGCTAAAAAGACCAACTTGGGGGCATGTTGCAAAAATATAACAAAATCGTTCATTTGTACAGACAATGCAAAATCAATGAGAATAGGCTGAAAACATAGATGTGTGCATATATATCTCAAGACTGCTCACGCCGCCTCTTAACTGAGCCAGACAGCTGTGCTCATCTCATGATGGATTGGTCCAGCTTCATAGAAAATCAATTATATTGTTCAGATTAGCAAGGCGTACTGAATTAAAGATGAAAACGTATCTGCAAGGGGCTCTCAGGCATTGGGTCTCTGACGAGGAGGACCCCAGGGCCCTGAGAGCTGGGGAGTCAAACGTGGGTCTCTTCCCAGAACCCAAGGAAATATGTCTCTGAGCAGATGCGCTGCGGGGAAATAAATCACACCCATGTCATCGGGGGAGTTAAAAACGAGTCTTTTGTTGCTTCGGCTCTAGGAGCTCAAGGTCTCTGGTTGCTGAGCTGGAGGCACCCTTCCATGGCCAAATATATGTCCTGCGATGCTGTGGTGGTGAAGTCCTCTTTTTGAAGCTTCCCCAGCTCGTCTTCAGGCAAGAGGAGAGGACCAGACCATTGATACCCGTGTTGGAGCGTGTGGTGTTGCTGCACCACAGTCATGTCACACCTCTGTGTCACTGCACTGGGATAGTACGGGGCCGTGGGAAGGTGATTGATACTCCAAAGTCTTTGAGGTGGTCTTGCAGCTGCAATAGCCTCTGAAGCTTTTAGTTCTGCCCCCTGTACGAACGAGGCTTGGAAAATGTGAGTATTGTCTTATATATAGGAGCCCTGTCTGCACAGGGGGGAAGCTCCTTGTGAGGAGAGAGCTGTCTCCTGGAGATGACCTCTCTGGGGGGCGACATTCCTGATGCAGGATGGGCTTGTGTTGGTCTGTGATAGTAATTGGGAGTAATTTGCTTCTGATTGTGTTTCAAAGTATGGAGTAAGCCAAGTGAAGTGCTCTCTGCCCCATCAGGAATGGGGTGGGGATAGTTGGAGAGAGCTCTTCAACAGCTGCAGAAACCAGGGTGCTGGTTGCTGAAGCTGTGGGTCTGCAAGAGGAGGATAAGGGCTGATGTTTGGACTGTCCTGGTTACCACTGCTTGTTTAGCAACTGGAGCCTGCAAATGCAAAGCTGGTAGTCACCCTGGTAACTTGTGTTCCTCGACCGAGCTGTGGTGCCGCACAGTGAGTATCCATGTTGTGCCCCTCAGCCCAGATGGAGAAGGCATCTTGGAAGGGATGTAGCCCTCAGGTGTGCATGCCTGGGCCGGGGTGGGGCAGAGGGCTGCAAGCAGCAAATAGAAAGGGCTCCAGAGACCGCCCCCGCCTTCTTCCTTGAGCCACAGGCAGCAGCAGACACTTCATGGCCCTGGACAATACTGTTGTGTCCCACCATGCGACAGAGCGTTCCTGGGGTGACATGAGCCCATCGCCACATGGGGATGTAGGCGGGAGCTGACAGGTTTGTCACAGGAACGGCATTTCACTGTGCTTTATTACCAAACAACCTGGTGTCTTCTGCACCTTCTTGATTGAGCTTTCCAGCCAGTACTCTGGGAAGCGCTGTATGATTTCTTCTGAGATGAGATTCCTGGGGACTTAGGTCCTAAATGTTATCTGTATCTATATCTGTAAATCGGACTTTTAATCTGTGTCCTTATGTTTTCTCATCAATAAAATCAGGGATAATTATATCTTGCCTATCTTCAGGGGTGTCAAGAGGTTTAATTACTTCTAAGGTGCTTTGCAATTACTTTTGATAGCTGAATAGAAGCACAGATTATGGTTGGTATTTTGTGTTTTAATCTTCCCGGCAACCTTCCTTTCTTCTCAGCAAAAAGCTTTGTGGATGTGTTTGCTATAATAGAAACCTTTTTTACTTAACAATAGACAACTGAGGCAATTAAAACAGTCAGAAGTGATTAATGTGATTTCACTGGGTGAAAGCTAAAGCAGCTAGCAATTAAATAATGGCAACCCTTGTGCTATCTCAGAGCAACAGATGGGGAATGATTTAAAAACACTATTGGATCAGACACTTTGCAACAGGGGCGGATTGGTAACAGTATGTCAGAGCCAGAAATATGCACCACCTTTAAGGGTGTGCTGATGACATGATTAATTGATGGTAACATGCAACTTATTTATGACGGTGCAGTAGCAGACCTGCAGCTCTCAGGAACAAATGGACCCGTGATCAGATCATAATGGATTTAAGGGCTCCAAGCGGTGTGCTGGATGAGTGGATGAATGGCAGGGAGCGTGCTGGAAGCTGGAGTCGGGATGCTGCAGCTTTGCTCCCGAACGCTGAAGGATAAAGTGCTGGAAGGTGGTATCCTGCTGGGAGCACGGGCCTGGGGTTGGTGCAGCTTTGGGCTGATGCCTGCTGGGGGTGCAGTGCCGTGGGGTGAGGCTGTGGTTTGCACAGGGGACATCGCTGCCATGTCCACGATGGTGCGGTCTCTGCTCTGCACCCCTGCATGCACAGCAGGTCACTCTTCATCTGGCACTGCTCTACAAATTCGTGCTCACAGCAGTAGGAGAAATTAAAAGGAAGGGGTTTCTTCCAACTAGACTCACTCTGCAAATGGTCCTTTTACCAGTATTGCTGTTTTGATGAGCAATGTGCTGATACATGTTTGGTTAGCGCCATCAGTTGCCAGCGCTGGTGCCACAGATGCCATAACTATGTCTTCCCAGACACTAGACACAGTTGTGCCCGCAGATGCTCATCTCTGACCTGTTTGCAGCGCTCCTCAGGAGGGGACTCCCTCACGGGTTTTGGTCAAAATTAGCTCAATTAGTTGTAACAATAAAGCTTTGTTAATTTGGCTTCTTGTGGCTGACTGGTGACAGAAGAGGCTGTGTCTCGGCAGCCCTTGCTGTGCAAACAGCCGGGCGTTGAAACGGGGGCAGCCCCAGGGGGAGGTGGGAGGCCTCTTTTCAGTTATACTGCAATTGGGCATAAATTGTATTTATTTTTAAGTCTTATAAGGTTTGGATGTGCAGCATCCCAGGGCAGGAGGTGATGAGGGGGTGCTGGCGGCAGCAGAGCTCAGCCCTGTCCTTGTCCCCATCCCTGCAGAGCCAGAGGGATGTGAAAGGAGAAACGGCTGTGTGTTGCTGTTTAATCCCTCTGGGAGCCCCTACCTAAGCAAACCACGCTCGGCCTCTGCTCACAGCTCAGAATTTATAGTCTATGGGAAGCTTGTGCTGTCAGGAAAATGACTTACCCTGAAGCTGGGAGAATAAATACAAAAGCCAGGTTTCCTTCACCAGCTCTCACCCAGAGAGCGCTACGAAGCTGGTCCTCGACAAAGACAGCAAGAGGTCCATAATTAGAACAAATTTTAAATAATGTATAGTCTTTCATGGAAATGCATTAGATTTCAAAGGGCAGATATTAAAAGGGCCTAATGTGCAGCTATTTCTGAATTGCTGTCCTCTTAAAGAGAGAATGATGCGTTAGTTTCTAAGAGATAAATGTGATATGAATTAAGTGGTCCAGATACAATGTTACAGGTTGCAAAGCTCATCCTGTTCTTAATCGTTCACTTCAAGCATCTGTCTTGGCATGTGCAAGCACCTATATGAGAATCCTACGGAGGCAATGATTTGTAATGATTGTGAGACGTTATCCAAAGGAGAGCGTTAATGTGCTCGTAGAGACTCCATCCTGACTAGAGACCAGGTCCTCTGTCAACAGATCAGTCTGGGCATCATCTGCAGGGAGGGCTGGGTAGATGGGGTTTTCATGGGTCCCTGGTCATCTCTGCTCCTCACCGGAGCAGAAGGCTGTTGCTGAAGTGGCTATGGTACTAGCCAGGCTGCTTCATCCTCAAATTAAATTCTCACAGCACTTATGTCACTTTTACCTGATCCTGAGTGCTGCGAAGCACCCTTCATTCTGGCTTGAAGTTGATGGGAGCGGGAAGTGCTGAGGCAGCTCCCCAGACCGAGTCCTTGGAGAAGGACGGAGCCAATTCACTTATCAGTGCAGATTAAACACTTGCTACGCACTGTCCTTCCCCTGAGCCGCAGGTGGACCAGTGCAAGCCAGGAAAGGTCCTGCTGTCCCTCAGGGGCTGTGTTGCTGTCTTTGCAGATGACAGAGGGCCGGCACTGCCAGGTGCACCTCCTCGATGACAGGAACTTGGAGCTGCTGGTTCAGGTAAAGACCCCTTTTTTGGGTATTGGTAGCACGGTGCCATATTTCCCCGCTTATTTTCTTTAGCGGTGTTATTGCCGGGGGGCTGACGCATAAGCAATGTTTGAAGAAAAGTTGTATCTCTTACTGGAGCAACTCATAGAAGTGGAAGAAATGGATATGAGTTCAGGCACGCACGTCCCTCCTCAGACCTGAATTAGCGGGAGGGTTTCCTTTGGACGTTGGTGCACAGTGGGCAGAATAGCTGCTGTCAGTTCTGCATTCAGCTTTTCATCTCTTTTTACCAAAACTCATAAAGTATATCAAATGCACACCGCTTGGTGGTGCTTTTTGTACTTTAGAAGGGGGGAAAAAAGTCTGTATTTTTTGGGATGTGTTTTCTTCCCATAACAGAACCCAAAGCATGAGATCTTCCAGTACGTAATATTTCCTTTGTTGAAAAATCCCTCCTGCTGTAAGTGCAGGAAAGCCTGAGCTTCCACCTTTCTCCCCAGAAAGAGGAAAGCAGCGGTTGGTCCGTGCACTTGAGCTTGATGTGGTGGGTTAAGTACATAATTGCCTCTCCGTGCTCCACATGTCCCGCGGCTCCACGGAGATGTCGTATCCAACTGCCCCGAGTCTGATGGAGCCACTTCTGTATTGAGTTGTACAACAGGGGTTTAACTTGGCTGTGTGTGCTTAACTGTCAGTATTTGCAGTAAAAATTTTTATTATATATGGAAAAACCTGGACTGAAATGCATTAAACTATTTTTATTCTTTCAATAGCCCAAACTTTTGTCTCGGGAGTTACTGGATCTGGTGGCCTCACACTTCAACCTGAAAGAAAAGGAGTATTTTGGGATAACATTTGTAGATGATACGTAAGTATGTTCATTTATTTTGAACAGCTGTGTGATCATTGCAATGCAAAACCTTATCCCTGACACTGTGGCAGCTCAGCGTGATGGAAAAATGACTTTTTCTTTTGAAGAAGAAAGATTTCCTACCTTGTGCTTGTGCTGCTTACCTGAGGGAAAGGGAAGGAACAAACCAGAAAATATTTGGAAAATATCTTCTGGGCACAAACCAGAGAATACTTGTAAAATACATTCCTGATGCTTTCACTTCTCATGTTTGTCTCACAAGGTGGAAAAAATTGATTCAGCAATAATTTCCCACGTGAACACCCTCACCTTTCCTACTCTGTGTGCTTTTAGTAGCAACAAAAAGCTCTTGCGTTTATTTTCAAAATGAATTGCTCCTATTGCTTTGCACTTTAATCTCAAATGTATTATCGAGTCTTTTAAACCCAAACTTCCCTAACAGCAGTGAAATATGAAGTTAGTCCTTCTCGTAAACAGCTTTCCCCCTAGCTTCCCTATTGCTTTTAGATACCCAGGCTGTTCTGCAGACTACCAGAAAGAGCTGCAAAAGCAGCAAATGCTCAAAATGCACAACCCTCCCTTCCCAGCAGCTGGACTAATGCAAGTGCGTGCTGGTGTTGGGTGCAGCATGTTACTGCTGATGCCCCTCCCCTGCCACCTTCTGCCAGCGGCTGCCGCCGGGCTGGGTGAGATGCCATGGCCAGGCTCCGGAGTGCCGTGGGAAACCTGCTTCCGTGGCATTAACCCGGAGTCGGCTGGGTTAATTGAAATCTCAGCTGGTGTTTTAGACTCATCTGGCAGCATTGCGCTGAAATGCTTCCCCACGCTGGCTGGGTGCAGGACCGAAGCCCGCAGGCAGGACCAGCGTCTCCAGACGAGTCACCTTCAGCTCTCCGAAGAGCTGGAGCAGGACAGTGGGGAAGTGGAGTTGTGTACTAATGCAGCCCCTAAATAAACCTCTTCTTGTCTAATGGGAATAATATTGGTCCCTGCTGCTCTCCGTTGCTGCTTTTTACGGTGTCCTGGATGGAAGACTTCTTGAACAAACCACATCGGAGCTGTGTTTGGGGCCCTGGCCAAGGCAGTTCCCATCTGCAGGTGCAGGACTGGCCCCAGGGAAGGGGCTGGTGTTTACAGAGCTGGTAGGAGCTGCTCGCTCCGGGGCCCTGACCGCAGGGGTGTGTTATTTTTACCAGCCACTCTCATCTTGGGCTCTCCCTAGAATATTTTTGCCACATCCTTGTCCTTTCAAGTGCTGGAAAATACTTTCTTTCAGCTCTTCTGCAAATCCCTTATGGATGCTGTTTGTACTTGGCTTAGTTTCCTCCCCCCCCAGAGGAGCTGCCATGAAATTCTTCTAGAGGCTTTTGGTTGCTGGCGCTCCCTCACGGTGAGCTTTAAAGTGCTGCCAGGGGATTACCTAAAAGCTGTTGGCATCCCCAGAAATGCCAGTGGGGATCCAGAGGCTGTGCGTTGGGTGTACGGGGCTGGGCTGGGTGCTCAGAGGGAGTCTGTGGCCTCTGGAGGGCACCCATGCCCCAGCCTTTTGGGGCAGCCACAGCCTCCTGCTCTCCCCCTCGGCCCCAGGATCCTCAGGGAGGCTATTGGGGTTTGGAGGATTTTAGTTTTATTTCTGGCTTCCTTCACATTTCAGTTGGAGAAGCTGCTGCAGAGAGAACTGTGTTTTAGACACCTGCCTCATTAAATGAACGTGCCAGTGGTACATCTCTCTGCCCTGAAATGGGGATTTATGTCTTGCTGGGGATGGTGCAGAACACTTCTGCAGGCAAACGTCTAGCCTCTGCTGCTGATCAGGTCCCTCTGCTAGCTGTGAGCAGTCAATGGAAGCATCCCCATATCTAGCAAAGGAGGGTATCTCAATAATATTTAGTTTTTCTGGGTGCTGCGCTGTGACTTTTGTGCTGCAGCTGAAAATGTGACTGCAAAGAGCATTCTCTAATGTCCAAAAATGAATTACATCAAAATCTCAAAGTTAGGAAAAAAGGAAATCATTGGATGAGATGTTTGCCTGCCTCAGAGCTGAATCTCGCACTTTTTAAAGTAACGCTTGGCATGAACACGAGCACTGAAAAAGCCTGTTTCTGTATTTCCCATCCCGGTTTTTAACCACCTCCCCAACCTGTTTCCGCAGAGGTCAGAGCGTCTGGCTGCAGCTGGATCACCGAGTCCTGGACCATGACTTGCCCAAGAAACCGGGCCCGGCAACTTTGTACTTTGCCGTTAGGTGAGTAATTGTTTCCACAAAGAAAACATTGCCACTTGGGTTTGTTTATCACCAGAGGTTTTTGTTTAAAAGAACTGATTACGGATTTGATAAAGGAAATAAATGTCAAAGCGATGTATTATTTTTAGAAGGAGATTAGGTCCTGGATAAGTGCTGCTCTCTTTTGTATCTAACTACCAAAAAAAAGTAGTTTGGAACCTGCTACTTTTTAAACTGTTACTAGGACATTGTTCCTAATTTGTGGTTTGGGTTATTTTTTGTTTAAAACCCCATATTTTAAAGATCTCCTTTGCCTCACTTGTCTTTAACAGTGCTAAATTTTAATACAGTTTGTTTAAACAATCATACTTACTTTTTTGTCTTCTTATGTTTACTTAAGGGTTGCCTGTACTTGAAAGGGATTGCTGATGGCTTCTTTGCTCACACAGCTTAAGCCAGTCCCCAGGAGAGAATAAAATCCCTGGCAAAGTGATGATTTTGGCCAATGTAATTGCATTACTTTAGGGCTTTTGCTGTCAAAGCTCTGCTGGTTAAGGGCCTGAAAAAAACTATGTCCTACGAGACAGAGCTGTGCTGGCAG
Source organism: Stercorarius parasiticus (assembly GCA_013396915.1). Lineage (NCBI taxonomy): Eukaryota > Metazoa > Chordata > Aves > Charadriiformes > Stercorariidae > Stercorarius > Stercorarius parasiticus. The sequence goes on along the minus strand of VWZL01001503.1, from coordinate 2,205,715 downwards.
AAAAGACTAAGCATCATATTCTTAATATTGTTGGGAGTTTTTGTTTTCCTTGCAGTCTGAGGAGAATGAGAGCAGACTGACCTCATTCGCTCTTCGTATCTCAGTCAATTTATGCCTTGTGTGCTTAATTATTTGAAGTGCTTCCAAGGCAGAGCCTCTGGTGTAGTTGGGTCGGTTGGCACCGTCATCTTGCCATGTCCTCTGCACCCTGGTCATTGAGGGAACCATTCAAACAAGTGGCACTTTGTTTTTGCTGAATATGTGCTTATCTGTGATGGAGTTCAGAGCTGCTCTTCCCTTCCCCACTTTTAAAAGAAAGGGAAAAAAAATCCATTTTAAAAGGGATGATGGGCTCTTCAATATATTCACTGTATTTGATGAGGATCTGGGAGGCTAAAATCTATTGAGTGCCCAAGAAAGCTGTGAAGGCGATCATATGCCTTGAACATTTCTTTGGTTGGGATTAATGCTGTTGGCTTGTGATGGTCACTTTGGTCCTCTCTGTTGCAAGATGGTCCTCTACAGGACAGGCTGTTCAGAGACCTGGACAAGAGCTTATGTGTGAGGAGTGGGCTTGGAAAGATCAACTTCTAGAAGCTGTTTTTAAGCCTGACTACTCCAGGGTCATGAGATCCAAACCAAGCAATTAGGAGCCAAGGAGGTGGGCAGTGAGTGAGGAGCAGGATACAGAAATAACTAGCAATATAGAAACCGTCTGATCTGTAGAAAAAAAATATTCCAGCAGAAAAGCTACTTCAAAATCTGCAGCGCTCTACTTTGTTACAACTTTTTGGATAAGTAAGCGACCCCAGGCCTTTGCTCCTATGCCTTGATCGCCTTGCCACGGCCTATGCCTTGGGTGGTTAGTTCAGGCACTTATCTTGTGTGAACACATTTGCCTTGTCATAGCCTGTTCCTTAATTAAACTCCCTTGAGAGCAGCCAAATACACAGTTGTAGCTGTGTGTGCCTGTGGCTTGAATGGAAAAGCATAGTCAGGTGTGGGGCAAGTGGCATGGAGGGGCTGGGCAATATAAGGAGGCAGGGCACCGAGCTGCTCTTCTCGTGGCAAATGTGCAACAGCATCAGTTCTCAATATCTTTCAGCACTGTGCCAGACAGTTTCCAGTAGCAATACTGGAAATGGGGGCATCTCCAGATATGACCTGGTTGTGACCCTCCTTTTGTTCACAGCTCCCCAGCTCTGAGCTCTTGTCATTCAGTAATGAAACACACAATAAATCCTTTCAGGCTTTAATTATTTCTCTTCAGCTGGCATAAAATCAGTCCAGTCAGGTGAGTTTTCATATGGTACATGTAGCTGGTTTAGGATTTATAGACTTGGGACATGCAGATTTAGGACTTATAAAAGTGTCATTCTAGTTTCAAAGATGCAGACAGCATCAGAAATAAAAGCAGAACATGTACTTTATGGTGTTCGCTAACATGCCTGTCATCCCCCAAGCATCCTTATCTCTGTGGTCCAGTGTTCCCCATCTGTACTGTGGTGATAAAGGCGTACAGCTTGTACCACGGAAGAAATAGAGCACGCATCCCTGGCTGGGGCAGAGGCAACGCCTCCCCAGTGCCCTCTCCCTAAATCCATACTCTGTACCAGCAGTGACTGGAGCTACCTCTCTGCAGAGCAGAGTACTATCCTGCTTGTGAGGATGTCAGCCATGTCTGGCTCCTAGTTGAAAGAAACTGCAAGTGCAAATGAGGTCATTAGTTGAGGAAAAAACCACTGTTCTGGTGCAGCGGAGGGAGGAAGGCTTTAGCAGGCTCAGGAAGGTCTATGCCGTGAAGGGCTGGTCTGGCTAGCAGGTTGGGAAAGGACGAAGAGTGAGGCTCCTGCCCTCTGGTGCTCTGCATTTTTGGAGAGAAACACTCAAGTATACTTAAAGTGAAGTTTAGTAAAGCTGTTGTGGGGGGGGGGAAAGTAAATTATATCGGGTGTGATCAAGAGAGGGTGGAAATACCTGTGGTTCCTACAGTTCTCGGTGAAAGGTGAGTCATGGAAATGTAAAATGGCCTTTCAAATGTCTGGGGCAGGCTGCTGGGCTTGGGTCTGCCCCTTGGACAGGCTGCATGCCTGTAACGTGGGTAAATTACCTCCTTATCCTGCAGAGGTGTTCTGGGGAGTGCTTTAAAATTAATTTGATGGAACATGCTGTAGGAATGTGAAATATTAAAACAATTACTGTTTAATGTGCTGCTTGTCTCAAGTCACAACCTAAATACTGCATACATTCCTAACATGTGTGGCAGGTGCTAGCTTTATTGCTTCCTACCATGCGCTCCGTGCTGCTGCTGGGGACTTCTTCCAGTGTCTTGCAAATCATCTTCACCAAGAGATCAGTGGCTAGAGCTTGAGGCTCTGAGGAGCCTTAAGGAGCACCATGGGGCTGTGGGAGGGATTGGCCTGGTTCTCATAAACATAGTGGGCTGCATGCCCTGTGTTGGCCATCCAACCCTCCTGGTAGCAAAGGCAAGATACTGAGGAGCCCTGGGGTGGCCTGCACTGCTGGGGCAGTGGTGGTGGTGGCCCAAGTCTTTTCTTGGCTGGGAAAAAAACGTACCTGCTGTCTAGCATTGGGTAGGAGAGTCCGGACCCAACGCATTAATCCTCCGTAAGGAGCTGGAGCACAGGTATTCTGCTTTCAGATCCAGCTAAAGGAGGATTGACAGGACCACCTTCACACAAATTTGTCTCTTTTTAAACTGACTTGGCAGTTCCACGCTCCTCAAATTATAGATGTGTTTTCTCTGCACCATTTAATGCATCTCAGCACTGTTTGGTTTGATGCCCCGAGTGAGTCAGAAGCGCACAGATGGGTTGTGTGCGATTTTTTTTTTTTTTCAGAGTTGACAGCAGCATACGTGATGTTTGGTGTAGCTCTATAACAAACTGGGACCCATCTGCTGGCCTTAGCTGGGCCAGAGTAACCAGTAATGGGATTGCTTTTGTTGGTAGTGTCTCTGTGATGCACTCGGGGAAGAAGAGGCTGGGGAGGAAGGCAGAGAAAGCTCCACAGAGTGGTGCCTGCAAGGCTGAGCCAGTTTGCAGCCCTTCCATGTAAACCATTTGTTTTAGGCCTCTCATCATTAGGATGATCATTAGTGCTGGGCCGGCTTTCCGACCTGCAAGACGCTGTTTGGAGTCACCTTTTCCACTGTGTTTTCATCTGCATAGGAGGAGATGGGCTTTGCTACTTTAACGTTCGACAGGGTTTTCAAGTGAGATGAAAAGTCATCAGATATCTACGATCTAGTGAGCAAGGAGTTTGCTGTTCCCTGTGTGCTGTCAGCCTGTGATTTTTCCACTTGTCGCTTGTTCCCTCCTAATGGGCAGGAAATTAAGTGCAGTAGCTCATAGTTCCTCTGTGCTATTTTATTACTAGAGAACAAAACATTGAGGAAATAAAATGATTTGGGAGGAAGATGAAACCTATTCAAGAAAGTAACTGTTTGGGTTTGTTTTTTTTTTTTTAAATTTTCAGGTTCTACATTGAAAGCATTTCCTTTCTCAAAGACAAAACTACGGTCGAGCTGTTCTTTCTGAATGCCAAGTCCTGTGTGCACCAGGTAAGCCCCAGCGTTCCTTTGGAGCTCCTTATTGTGCCTCTCCCGTTTATTGCTCCTCTGCCACCTACACAGTCCTGCGAACTCACTAGGGGCTGTGTCTAATCTGTAGATGTTACTGAAGTATTAAAAACTCAATGTGCTTTCTCTCCTCCTTCACTTAAATGCTGATGCTCCAAGCAAACGGATAAGGATGATGGTTTCTCTGTCCTGTTTTCACAGCCCTGCTGTGTGCTCACTGCACTAGAACAAGTCTTAAGTACTCAAAAGCTTTTAAGTTGTTTGAAATTTGGGTTGTAACTTCACAGGTAGGCTCTGTCTCAGTGGCATATTCTTCTATATACTCCATAGTAAACACTTAACGCAAGCAACTTTTTACTGATTTCAAGTTAAACTTGTCTCAAGAACAAAAGCTTTGTGAGGAGAGTCCTACGCTGTGAACTTGGTTCCTTGTTCCCTGATTTCCTGCCTTAATTCAGTGTAGTAGTAAAGTAATAAACACTACGAAATAGTAATCAAAATGAGTTATTAAAATACTTTCAATATTAACTCTCTGCTTACGAAGCTTCCACTGTTTTATTGAAATGTGTGAATTGGTAGAACATACCTTTAAAAGTTACTTCATGATATGGTAGCCAAAATCTTAAAAAAAAAAAAAAAATAAATTTGATCTGCTAGAGATTCATCTTGGGCTGAAAAAAGGGTGGTGTGGCAGTCACCTTCAGCATGCCCTAATAGCAGCTGCAGTTCAATGAACTTCTCTTTAGCAATACCTCATGTTTCTGGGATTTTCCAGTTAATGTCAAACTCGGGCTTCTGGCTTTTTTTTTTTTTACTTGAGGTTCAATCAGTCTAAAGGAGTCACTCGGTTCTTACAATCTCTTCTTGGATACAATCCTGTATCATTAGCTGGTGGTGGAGCTCGGTGTAGCCAGCCAAAGTTTTCACCTTTAGTATGCCTCATATTTTAGAGATTCTTATTTGGTATCCAGTATTCGTTATTTTATGGTGGGATCAGAAACCTGATGTGAAAGTGGTTAATGGCAAAGTTGTGACTGTGCTTTGTATGGGAATTGCTTTTTGGAAGAGTGGAGGAAATTGGGGCCTTTTTACAGGATGCTAAAGTTTTAAAGATGTTTGAAGAACTTGGGGCCTCACTGGTTAAGATTAATAAAAAGCAAATCTCCATTTGGCACATCTGCCATTTGAAATGAAGGGTCTTGGCAACTTGTCATCCTTTCAGGGAAAAATGGAGCGCTTTAAAAAAAGCACAAATAATTTTGGAATTGGAAAATGGGTTTGGTTTAGATGGAATGTGAAGAATGCCACTGCTATTGAAACAAATGCTGTCAACATCAAAACATTTGGTGCAAGTATATGTGTTTATGTATATACATAAAGCATAAGAAAAAGCAAAGAGAGAAGCATGCAAAACCTTCCCTCGCTGATCATAGACACGCATGTCATCAAACCAATAAGGAATCACTTCTGGCCTGGATAAATATTATTATCCAAGCAGCATAACTTCATGTTACTGACATGAAGTGCTGATAGCACGAGAAGCGCTGGTGATGCATGGAGTGCTGCAATAAGCAGACTGTCCATCATTCAGTTGAGTTCAGGGCTTTGGGAGCTGGGAGAGGTTTGAACGAAGGCTGGTTGATATTTCCATCCCCCCCCCGGCCATGGCTTGCAAGGTGCGTGATCTAATTGGTAGCAACCCAAAGTGTCCGCTTCCCTGTTCCTGCAAGCAGAACTGCCAGAAGCAGAGAGGGTTTTTTTGTCATGTCCAGTTTCTGTGGGCAGCGGAGGGATGGGAGCATCGCTTCCTCCTGAGGGCAGGATCTCTGAGGGCAGCACCCAGCCATTCCACACGTAAGGAAAGGCGAGAGCTCCCGCTCTGCCTCCAGCGCTTTCTGTGCTTGGGTGGCTTCATGGCCCAGCTTCAGCAAAAGCCAGGTTATTTACTTTCAAGGTCACTTTGGTCCAGTGGCTTTTAACCTTCAAATTAAGTCTTTTAAAAAATAAGTTACCCTACTTGGTAAACTTATGGTCAGTCTCTAGGTTTCAAGTAGTGTGTGAAGTGAATACGAGCAGATCCCCAGCTCCGGTGAAGCAAAGTGGCTGATGCTCACTGATGACAGCGAGGAATGTTCCCTGGCATTTCTCAGTCGTTAATCCAGCTCCAGGAGGTTAGACCTGCCTCAACTTAGCTTTTCTTTATTTTTCTTTTTTTTTTCTTGCTGCATTCATGGAGTGAGGAAACCCCAGCGTCTCAGAAAGCAGCAACCTACCCCCAGCCCAGAGCTCGGGGGTGCTCCTCAATGCACAGGGTGTGCTGGAGGATGCCCTACAGTGGGGCCGTATCCTAACCTGGATCTTCACGTGAAGTTTCTGCTCTGTGTGGGCCGGGAATGCGGCTCAGGGGATAAATGCTGCAATACCTGGGGTGTGAGAAGACCTGCCTGAATAAGATTGCTTAAAAGCCAGTCGTGTTTTTGGCTTTCACAAAGCTGTTTCCTAAGTTTTCACGGTACCTTGTTCCCCATAGGGGACACAGTGTGTGAAAAGCACGAATCCCAGGGCAGTGCGGAGACCTGATGCTTGAAGGAGTTTGTGTTTGTCTTTTTTTGATGTTCCTGAGCACTGGTACGTGTTGACAGCGCAGCACTGTGTAGGTACCTGTGCTTTAAAGGAAAATTGTGATTTCGTGAGCAGGTGATGTTGCCCTGCATGTGAGATGCTGCGTGTCTGTGCTCCTGTAAGCGTGTAGGGACGCACCACGAGAGCCTGCCGAAGGCTTGGGCAAATACAGCCGGTGCGTTGGTGAAGCTTTGTGCCCGTCCCTCCTCTGGAGGGGATTTATCTGTGGCTTACCGGGCTCAGGGGCTGCATCATAAATGTACTTACAGTATTCTTTGAGAGATCTGTGGGCAATCCTGTGTGTGAAATCCTGGAAATGGCTGTATCTACTCAGAGAATGGTACTTCTCTAGTGAAGTCCGGCATCTCTGGGTTTAGGATGGAGCTGCTGGGCAGAGTGTGTTGGCCGTCTTGCAACCCAGATGACTCCAGAGAGGTTTTGCTCCTAGCTGAATAAAAATTCAGAATAAATAATATAACCTATTAAATGTATTAATTATTAATTCTATAATATATTACAAAATATGGCTTCTGAGTAATAAATAATGGAATAAAAACCTGCATAAAAGTTCTGAAAACGGCAAATGTGGCTTGTGCTCTGTAGCGCACAGCTGCCCTGCTCTTCCTCACCTTTCAACTCCACATTCCTTCCTGCAAATCTTTCTGCTTCTTTCTGCAAATCGGGTACCACCTTCCTCTGCCAAGGGTTGGAGGAATCTGGGGCTTATGCATTTTGCAATTTCTGTAGACATTTTGGCAAGGGAGGGGCGAACAGACAATAAAATCTCTGCTGCCAAAAATGTATTTCTTTCTACTCCCCACCCACTCCCCCACCTCCGTGCTCTTCTGTACAGTCAAGGCTCCTTTGTGCTTCTGGGACCTTTGCTGCCACACACCAGGTTTGTGCATCCTCTACGACCTGTGTTGTTCTCGGCGCAGTTCCCCTCTCTGCCTTGCCCTCATCCCCTGCGAGCAGCTGCGGAGCAGGGGGGGAATCCCCTTTGCCCAAAGCACAAGAGGGCTGAGACCTTATTTTTACTTTTGCAAATCATGTTTTAGCAGCATTACAGTTCTGCACCCGGAGCAAAGAGTCGCTGTGCACTGAGCATGAGGCATCCATGGCTGCTTCTTTCCACTGCACCCCATCTTATCCCTGTCTTAACCCAACACTGCATCAGCACTGGCATCTTCCTTCTACAGTGTGTAACATAACACTACTTTACATGCCTGGAGAATAAACCTTTTGTGTTGGATTTGCCAACATGACCCACTGAGCATTTGCTTGCCCTCCCCCTGTCTTCTCGCATATAACGCAACATTTGCTGTTACACTTGTAAGAGTGCCCGGTGTTTCCTCGCTGATGGTGCATGCATAAACCTTGGCCTCCAGCTGATACCACAAATGCTGCCAGTGCTCCCGCCATACCCTCCTTTCATGTTGAGCTGCCAATTTTTTTCCGCCCTGGTCTGAAGCTGCAGTCCCCAGGCCCTCTTGGTCCTGTGTGGTCCAGCCCGCTGCCTGGCTTCTGCTCTCCAGCATCCATGCTCTTTGGGCTGGAGCTTGGAGAAGCCACATCCACTGCCAGGAACAGCTTGGGCCACCGAGCAGGAGGTGGGAGCTGGTAAAACTTAGATCTCCAGGTCTGTGGAAGGGCCTCCCAGTTGACTTGGTTATAAGCTTGTTTATCTACATATATTTTGTGAGAATGCAATGGTTGGAAGGAGGCTTTGTGTCTGTCTGGGCTCTGTCTTCTTGCGTGCCTCTCTTTTCAAGGCTTTGAGAACTGCCTGAAAACCTTCACTGGTGACAACTTCAATTTAAAAGCTTTCTTTCTTGTCACTGAATGTAAGAAGCTGGGTTTAGATTTATAGCCATCTCTAAAATCTACTGTACAGCTGGAATTTAAAATAGTGGAAACCTAGCACTTGGTTTCAGGTGAAATGGGTATCTCAGAATTGATGTGTTTGCACAGGGATAGGGGAGCTTTGTAACGTGTTCAGTGTGTTATTTCACAGCCCATGACCATAGTTGGGATACTTTTAAGGAGGTGGGTCGGAACTGGTCACACGCATGTTGATGATAAATTTGGAAAGATAAATTAGTCTTTTCTTTCAAAACAGCCAAGTTTGGAAAAATAACACCCTACTTGGCTAGCGAAGCACTGTCAAGTTTATTATGCATTAGAGCTAACCTCCATATAGCTCTGCAGCCATACGGTTGACTCTTTGCCAGTCCTTAAAATATGTTCTGTAAACTAAGATCTTGGTCAAGTTGGGTGTGTTCCCCTTGTTCTCTCTATATTTGGGTGTCGGGGGGTGGGGGTGGGGTGGGCGTTATTTATTTAATTTTCCATTTGTTTCAAGGACTTGCAAGAATTGCTTTAAAAAAAGAAAAAGAACAATGTTAAAGGAAATGGAAGTTTTTGGAGGAGTCTGTGACCATGATAGCTTCATGAACGGCAATGCTTGCGAGCACTTGGCAGCCTGAAGACCAGTGCTTACCAAGAAGAGCTGTTGAAACAGACCCCTGGTGTGAGCATAAAGCCTGGCTGGCTTCCAGCTCATGCAGAGCAAAGCGGTCATATATCAGAGAGCTCTCGAAAGTTTTATAACAGATATTTCCTAATTCTCCCCCATCTCTAGGGAAAAGGGAGCGTTCCCATGTAGCCTTGTAACACTGCGTAGTCTGATCCTAGCCAAGGTTGTTAAACTGTGCTCTAGCCATTGCTTGTATTTGCTGTTCTGCTTCCGAAGACAGCACGTGCAAAGCCCGGGACGAGGAGCAGGAGGAGCAGCTGGCCTTCTGCACCTTCAGGGCTGCTGTCTTCCATGGGTGCTGGCAGCCACCTCCCTGTCCCAAATCCCCCAGTATCATGTCAGCAGATGAGAAGGATGAAGCATGGTTATGCCTGTGAGCAAAATGTGCCAGGAGGAGGAGGTAGGACCTCCATGCTGATGTAAGCTGGCAGATCTCCATGAGGCCTCCCTAATCATTACCCCATGAGACCTTGCATGGGGCTGTGCTGGTGGCTTGGGGAAGGACTTGCCCATGGTGTGGGTATAGTCAAGGGACTCTACAGAGCACCTCTGAGAGCAGTTGAGTCTGGTCCAAGGCTGCCTGCTGTAAAGGCTGATGGTGCCCCAGGGACCTGTTGAGGCTCTTGCCAGGGGAGGCGTAGGTTGTGTCCTAGCTGGGCTGGCCCATTGCATAGGAGGCTTAATTGGTTTGCAGCCAGTTTCATACCTTGCATCTCTTGACGCAGTCATCTCCTCCTGGGTCTAACTACAAGCGTTAATTGCAATGGAGAGGTTTGCACCTTTGATCTCCTGACCACAGGATGCTGCGACAGCTCAGCTAGTTCTGTTATTGGTGTGTGTTGGGTATCTCACCGTGGTGCTGCGGTAGGAAAGCGAAAGGCTGTGATTATATGTTGGGTCTAGTGACGCTTGCCATATTCCCTGCCTTGCAAAGAGCGAAGTCCTTTATGTCCTTCCCTCATTCTCTGCTTTTAGTCTTATATTAATGCGAGAAGAGCAGAACTAAACGTGCTCCTGTTACACAGAACAGTGTAGACAAGTCTCAGAGTAGCTCCTGCTGTCCCTGGAGTTTCATCTAAGCGTTGGCTGAAGCACAAAATGCAAGCAAAGGAGATGGATGAGGGTGGGTGGCAGAGACAGCAAAATAAAGGGTCTAACAGAGAAACCTGAAGTTTTTGCTCACTATGAGGCACTACCAGCTTTTCTTTTGGCTGGGTTGGCCTAAGCTGATGAGGTGGGAAGCAGCCAGGAGAGAACCATGGTGTATGCTGCACGTACACTGAGCTGTGTTCGGCCTCAGGTCAGGCGCTCTCATGTCGGTAGGAAGGGCTGTGGGGCTTAGTTGATGCAATGAGAGATGTCATGGACCATCTACATGCTGTGAAGCAGATGTGAGGCCTCCTGAGCCATCCAGGCTGTGCTCCCCGTTGGGCAGATGCAGCATGATTGCAAATCTGAAGTGCCCTTTTGAGGAGGGTCAGAAGGACCAGCCTTTAATTTGCTCTTATGAGGGCTCATATTCTGCATCTCCTGCTGGTTTAGTGCTTTCCTTTCTCCCCTCAGTGTGCTGCAGATGGATGCTTGCTTTGCTGTGCTTTTTCTCAGCCCGGTGTTTCTGTCTTTGGGAAATTGGTCCCAGCTGAGATGCTCAATAAAGTTTGGAGTTCCCAATGTAGAAGGGAATGGGATGGGGTGTCTGGTGCATCGCCAGGGCAGCGTGAACAGCAGGTGACACCATAGGGATTGAGATGTAGGTGTGAATGCCGGTAACCGGTATGGGCACTTTAAAGTTGGAGGGTTATTCGTTTGCTGCCATTGTTTGCCTCCTTGGTATAATTACCCAGCGCAACCACGCCAACAGAGCGAGTTGTTGAATTGCCTGACCTAGTTCCTCCCGTGCTGCTCAGCCTGTGTCGTGTAACAAGTTGTGGCCAACAACCCCTCCCCTCCCCAGCTCGTCCCAGGAGCTCAGGCCACCTTTGTGCAGCCTCTGCTCCCAAAAGAAACCTCCAACGCTGAAAAGCTGCTAAGCTTTCTGCACTGCAGAGACCTGCCTTTGCGTCCTCTGGCTGTCGGGACACATCGCGGGGGTGATGGATCTCTTGTGGGAAGTCACGGTGGTGCTGGGTAAGGGCACAGGCACAGGCATCGCTTTCTTCACTTGTGCTGCGTCCACACCCAGCTAATTGCCTCCCTCGGTTTGAACATCGTGTTGTACGCATTTGGATCCTTCCTTTCCCTCTGCCTAATTACACCCTTCTTTCTCTCAGCTTTTTTTAAACACCTTTCAGTCATCACAAGTAATTATGTTCAATATTGTGGCTGTCTGCAGGCTATTCAATCATACTGTGTGTATTTGGGGGCATCTTTGGTTAATATAAATTTTTAAAGGGGTTGGTTTGAGGGAAGAGGTGTGTTAGTATCTTAATTCTCGAATCTCCATGTGAAATGTTTTTGTTAGTCTTTAACCTCTGGAGGTTATACGTGCTTTGAACAAACTGTATCAGTTTTCATTTCTTGCTCTGGCTCTAAAGAGTTAAAGCTGACAGTTCCTGTGTGTTGCTTACTTTTTTTTAAATCTGCTTTAATCTAAGTTTACAGTCTAAAGGTTTGCTTAGCACAGTTAATGCTCGTCTGACTATCGTCACTCTTGATCTGTGTTCTCATCAGGAGTTCAGACTTGTATCTCTGTGACAGTAAATTCTAGTGTTGTCGCTGTGTCTAATGAGGGTTCACTGCTCTATTCATGACTGAGCTTGTGATTTTTATCACATTCATAAGTCTATGTGCAGCAAAAGACTTGAGCTCCTATCCGAATCGGGGGCTAAATTCTGCCCGTGGGCACTGAAGGCAGAAGTTGGCCTTTACTAGCCACAGAGATAGTGACCTATTCCTGCTCTACAGTAATTGCCACCTGATTTGGACATCTGCTACAACCTTTTATTATTCTGATGTTTGTCAGTACGACAAAAGCCACCACCTGAATCTGCCTGGACCAAATGCAGTGTTTAGATAAACCAGTAGCTTTTTGGAGAGCTACACAAGAGGCTGAATCTGTCTCGCTGGTTAAAATGATTGGTCCCTGTGCAAACTCTAATTGAAAAATATCAGTTTCATTCCCTCCCCGGAGCTGCACCTGCTAGTCTGCTTAAACTTATTTGCATCTAGAATGTAGAAGTCTCAGATTCCATTATCTGAATTACATCCATCTACTTAACCTCGTGCTAGTGACCTTGTTGCCACTTGGGATAAATCTAGGAAAACCTTCCATCTTCATCTCCAACAAGCGGCCATGAGAGCAGTCACTGCCCTGGCTCCTAGGCTCCCCCCCGCCACCTCGCTCGTTGAAGTCTCAGCTAAAATCGGGCTGGCAATTACAGGCATTGAAAATTAACCTTCTTACAGCCATTTTTCCCCATCAATTTTTGAAATCTGACCTTGCTGTTAAAGTGATGTGAAAACAGACCCCCATTCGCTGGCCTTGGGGCTGGAGGATGGTTATAAAATCAATAAGGGAGTGGGAATAGTCATGGTCCTGCGCTCCTGAGTGACGTGTATCGCTATATGGATTTGTATCAAGCCAAGGGCTGTCCAAGCTCCTTGACAGCCCAGGGCAGGGCTGGATTACATTATAGCAATGGCCAATTGGGGAACCAGATGGCGAATAATTGTATATTATGATGGAAAATAATTCCAGGCTCAGAGGGGAATTGTCCAAGAGAGTGTCACTTGTATATGGCATTAGTCTGTTAGATAAAGGCTGAGCTGGGCTTTGGGATACCTTGCTTCAAATCCTCACTCTGCTACTCAGCTACTGTGTAACCTCAGGGCAGTCCCTTTGCCTCCCTACATCTATTTTCTTCTCGGGTTTCTTGTATTTGGCCTCTTTAAAAGGTAGGGGTTCTCCTGATTGCTCTTTGGGATGGGTTTTTTTGGTGCAGAGCCTCCCTTAGAGCGGCCCCAGTCTCCTGCCACTGTTATTGTATGGTGACACGTGGTAATAATTAGGACTGGTCCACCCTGTTCTGAGGTTTGCAACAGCTGGAGAGCCATGGCAGCAGCCCTGTGTCTGGGGTGTCCTGTTTGTCCCCTTTGAGGGTCAAGATGCCTTCAGTGTCTTGTTTGAGAGAGGTCAAGTTAGGGAGGACCTTCTTGCCTGTTTGTTCCTCAACACAGCTTCTAAGCAAACGTGTTCAAAACTGAGGGCGTCAGCACAGCAAAACCCTTGCCATGAAAGCAAGGACTGAAACTTCATCACCTGAAGAAGGCAGTAGTCCTTCAGCCCCTCTGGTCTCCTGAAACCCTAAATGAAGTGGTTTGCGGGATCACTTTTAACATTTGTGGCAATGCCATAGCAGCCTAGTAAAGTGACCAGAGTTTCTTGAATGCTTGTATTTAGGACCAAGTAAATAAACATAGAAAAGCAGCCTCGTAATTACTGTTGCTAATTAGTTAATGGTGGTGAGGTGCTTTGAAGATGAAAAGTGAAGAGGTGCTGGGTTATTAAGCCCCAAACACCCCTGTAAGGCCAGCAGCAGCTATTGCTATGGGTCAGCAGAGACTCGCTGCTGCAGTTTTGGGAAAACAGTTTTCCTTGGAGCCAGTAACAAAGAGGGCCTTTGATGTGAGAATTGCGTTTAGGTATTTAAATCTTGATGAGTTTCTTGTATGTGTAACAGGTGACCAGCCGCATGTAGCTGATTCTGCCTTGGGGCAGGGAGATGGTCTTGATGAGCTTTTAAGGTCCTTCTGGCCCTGTTTTCCCTGATTTTTGTGGTGCAGGGACAGCTTTGCTGAGCTACAGCCCGTCTTTCTTGGTGAGCGGAGGTTCCCTGCGATGGCATCTTCTCATGCTGGTGCAGCAGAGCACGGTGCTGGGATGACCTGATCTCCCATAATTCTTCACTGCGCCACAGTTGGCCTTAGAGGCTGTTTGAGCAGATGCAATTTCAGCTAAAAAAAGACAGCTCAGATGTGCATGACAAAGACTAACCTGATACAGACCTGGAAGTAACAAATTGCCTTAAAATTGCACCTACGTGAAGAGTTTCTGGGCTGCAGTCCTTACCTTTTCTCTTAAGCATCAACAGGAAAGAGATCTGAAGGAAGGATGAATTTGAAGCTCTTTTTTTTTTTTTTCGCCTCCTAATTTGTGATGTGCCCCTCCTCTTCTTCTAATAAAATATGTCTGGGAATGCTTTGGAGGCTACTTCTGCATAGCTGTTGCCACACCTGTTGGGAAGGGGAAATTCCTTGTAGTCTGCCATTGCGGAGCAGCCCGGGGGAGCGCTGCTGCTGGAATGTTTTATTGATGACAAAGCTGGCAAAAAAAAAACTTCCCTTCCATGAAAATTGAATTATTTGTTTGTTCACCTTTGAATTTAGTCTCTCTGGGCCAGACCTGCAGCTGTGGTAAATTAGCTCAGCTCCAGATGTGCCCTATATATTTTTTCGATGTCATTTCCCTGTATCTGTATGTAATTCTGTAGATCTTCCTGCTACCCTGGTTTTGGCACTATTTCAGTTTTCGGTCTGCTCTGTCCCCTCATTCATTCTGGGGACAAAGGATGTGTTGGGATCTTGGTGGCGGGAGACTGGCATGGCGTCTTCTATCTTCACTTGCAGAAGATCAATAAGAAAAAATATCTCTGTATTCGTGGGCTGGTTCATGCGCTCAGTTTCGTCCTTTATACACAGTTTCGCAGGATGCAGTAGGTGTAAGGTGCAGTAGGTGCAGTAGCTTTGATAGTCCAAGAGTCAAACTGTAAGTGCATCTCCTTTACTCTTCCAGTGCTACTGCTGGTCCCGGTATAGAACCAGGACCGGGGGTTTTGCTTGTAAGAAACTAACTTTGAAAGACTGTACTTAAGCTTGCAAGCAGGAAAAAAAAAAAAAGATCCTTGTGTAGTTTTGATGGCTTTGGCATTTATCAACTGTCACCAAGTGCATAGCGCTGTCGGGACACGACTGGTTTTGGAGTGGGGTCGACACAGGAGATTTACAGCATGTGGGGTCCATGCAGTTTTTCCTCAACATTGTACTACACTTTACTTGCAAGAACCGGAGGCTCTGAGATCCAGATTGTGTGGGGCAAAGGAAGCTTAGTTCTGCTGTTCTTGGGATTAATAAGTATCACTTATCTAGCATCAGGGGTGTGCATACCACCATCCCAACAAAGAACTGCGGTCCCTGCCCTGAGGAGGTGCTTCAAGCCATAAAAATACCTCTGGTTCAACCCTGCTGCCCTACTTCATGGCCAGTTTTCTATGTGTTGCAGCATGCGGGATCAGGTCCCCGACCAGGCGTGCACAGCTAGGCGCGATAACGCAAACCAGCGTCCAGCAAAACGCAATAAAAGAAAGATTTGTAAAGAAAACACGCGAGGGGGAGAAAAGGGGGGAGGGCTTGGGGGGAGGAGAAAGGGGATGTCCCGGTGTGTTTGTGTATATGCTGACAAAAGGGGGGTGGCTGCCAAGGGGATGCGGGGAGGGGACTGGGGGTGGCACTGCCTTTCCCACAGCGCCGAGAGCCGCCCCTGGAGCCCCCCGTCCGGCCGGGGCGGTGCGGGCTGTGCGGGATACACACAGAGGCACACACAGGCTTCATGTCCTGCTCTTTCCCTGCGACAGGGGCAGATTGAAGTGGAGAGCGAGACTGTCTTCAAGTTGGCAGCCCTCATTTTGCAGGTAAGCGGCTCTTCCTCCTGTGATTTGGTCGGTTTTCTGACACCTTGGACTTGTTTTAGCTCAGCTCCCCGCTGCCTTTCTGGGGTTTTTTTTCCTCCCCTTTATGAAGACAAAACCATGCAGCGTTGTTTATAGTCTCTGTACTTGGCGGGGAGTGGGGGGTAGCTAAAAAAGTTGGGAGCTGTTTTTCCTTGTACGCAAGTGAGAGAAATGTCTGTTTGGGGAATTTTAAATTGAAAGAGGAAAAACTTGTCAAGGGAAGTCCTTGGCAGCTTTCTATCCAATTTATCACTTGCTCTAATTTAAATATGTTCTGGAGATTTGGGAAGAAAAGAGTATAATACTGTAGCAAAAGTTGCTATATTATACCTGTAAGTCTTTTAGAACATATGTTTTCGATACCTCTGTTATGATGAAATATGTCAGGTTGTCCTTCTCTTATTCGAGATTTGTTGTACTCAGACTTAAACTCTGGTTATTTATCACTTTGCATAAAATAAAATTCTACCTTTAAAATGTTGGGGGGGGGGTGTCTTTCCCGATGACAGTTTCTCAGTGTCAAAATGCTACAGCAAAGCTGCAGTGACTTGATCTGCCTGAACTGTTGTTTTCATCGCGAGCGAGCACAATTCCTCTCAAGTGCTGACCTGTTTGTAAAGCCGACCTTTAGATGGATGTGGTCGGCCGGAGAGAGAATTGTATTTCGCTTCTCGTGCAGTAAAAGTGACGCTTGATTTGCAACGTGAAATTCATCCCCATTCTGGAAGCTGTTTTATTTATGGTGTAGGTGGATAATCTACAGCTGGAAGCATAAAGGGCCAGGTTCTGTTCTTGAATACATGCAGGCAGCCTCCATGCTTTGCAGGGAGCGTAGCTGGGGTCAGGATCTGGCCATGGAGCTGTGGGAGTGGGGAAGTGAACAATGCTGGGAAAATCGAGGACTTCTGAACAGATCATGTTTTAATTCTGTCACTGTTTTTCAATTGTAGGAAGCTAAAGGGGACTATTCCAGGTAATAACATTTTTCCTTTCTAATACTAGTGCACTTGATGGATGTGTTTTTCTGGGTTGGCATTGTATTGCAAACAATCAGAAATGGGGGTAAAGTCCAGCCGTGAGCAGTGGCTGAAGAAAGTGATATGTGCTGCTGGGCTGGATAAAATCTGAGTCTGCAGGGTGAGTAATGCCTTTTGTGAGCAGGCTCTGAGTCAAAACAGGATTGGTTTTTTTCAGGCCATCCCGCTTTGCTCCCCTCCCCTAATGCCAAAGTGGGACTGGGAGAAAGCTCCCACTCTTTCCTACAAGAAATGCTGTGCACTGCGGCTTGGGTCCACCGGTGTGACCTTGCCCCCAGCCCTGCCCGTACAGTGGCAGCACTTCTGGAGGGACACGGAGCCCGTCAGCTGCCCGTGCTGGACATCAATGAGCTGCTTTCTTCTGCAGCTGCCCTGGGGGCCTCCCCCCTTCCCACACTTGACCCCACAGTTGTGTTGTAGCTGGTGTGCGACCCCGTTGCTGGGGCTTTAGCTGTCTGAACCTGCATCATCAGACTGGGTTTACCCATGGAGATCACTTTTTACCACGCACTGGTTATGATAACCCCCCCCAGGAGGTGGGGTCACACTGGGACCTGTTAGAACCAGGGGAAGAGACCTTCAATTAGAAACAGCTCACTAAGCAAATAGAAATTCAGAAGGTTGGCTTTGGTCACGTTAATATTTTACTACTTGCTGAGTTTCCATATGGGAAGAGAGGTGTGTTTACGCTTTAGCTACAACGGCTTTCAAGAACCATACTTTGGAAATGCTCAGTAAAGAGCTGCCTGCTCAAATACAGGGAGCAAGTCACGTCCAACTGCCAAAGCCTGCGGCAGTGATATGCTCTGCTTTCCCTTCATTGTCAAGTAAGTGCCAGTGCTGCTGCCCGAGACCCCTTCTTCTCCAAACGTCCCTTCTCCACTGAAGGACATGCTCTGTGAAGTCCATCACAACCTCTTCCTCCTCCTCCTTTTTGTTGGCGTGCTGTCACGCCTGTTGGGAGGAAAAGATGTCCTTGTGACCAAGATCAACTGGATGGGCTGTCTATACGGACAATTTCTGTTCCTATTCATGCTGTATACCTGCGCTGCTTTTTTCACTAGAAAGACCGCTCATCTTGCCTGATCTCACAGGGACACACTAAGGCACCCTAAACTTAACTGAGTTTAGGCACAGATAACCAAGGAACCTCCATTCACTTGACAAGAAGTAACTGGTTAAGCTGTAGCAACTGGTGGCACATGCTCTAAGTTCTCAAGAAAAGGGGTTAAGGTTAAAAAACTACCTTTGTGGTGAAAGCCTCCCGTATGTGGTTTAAACTTCACACTGACTCCTTATCATTTGCCATAAATAGGTTTGTAAGTATTGCTTCACATGCCCAAGAACTGCGTCTGTGGTTATTTTCCATGCCTCCGCGGACACGTTGCAAGGAGTGGATTGCCCGTGGTTACCTTCCAAAGTATTTAAAGAAAATTGGAGGGAAGAACACTGTGCTACAAGACTGATTTCCCAAGTGCAGCTCTTCCTCGAACAGTTGCATGAAAATAGCTGCGGCAATTGTTTCGTCGATTAAACAAAACATATGTTGTGCCTCCACAGCAAATGAGCACGGCCAGCTGTCCCAGGCCCAGCGTGCGCACCAGAAGTGAAGGAATTTCATTTTACATATCACAAGTGGTCGTTTGGACCACCGCTGATAAAGTACTAGCTTAATTACCAGCGTATCTTAAAGATACTGCGGGACTGGTCTCCCCTGCCAAACTAGCCCTGATACAAAGAACACCTCCTTGCAGCAGTGCCTCTGTTTGCAGTGTCTTGGGTTTGGCGTGTTTGATGTAGTTTGGCAATTCCGCTTTGAATCACTTTCTGGAATGTGGCGCTTGCACCATTTTTGCTTACATGAGAACACACGGGTTAATTTTATTTTTTTTTAAATGTAGGATTAGTGCTGAATGAATGCGGGTAAATACAGGAATTGCCTGAAGTCCTAGAGATTAGCTTTCTGGAAGTGAAAAATGGGCCTGTCCAGACAACGCTGGGGATCTCTGCCTGGCTGATTTTTCACACATCCTGTAGGGAGCTTTTCCATGGGGACATGTCCCGCGGTGGGGTCACTGTGCGGCATTCCTGCTGACTTCGGCTGGGAACAGGCAGATCAGTACCAGTGTCCGAACGCTCCAAACTCCTGCGGCTTTGCAGTAACCTTTCTCCCAGCCCACTGCTCAAATTCTCAGATAACGTCTTGATGGCAGCGAGCAGCAATCTCCCGAGAAACAACCCTCCCCTACCCCGTGCTGAGGGGGTGAGTGCATTCTTTTGAAATCTGTTTATTTTCAGGGAGCAAACCTGACGTGTGGGCCACTTGAAGAAAGTAAAAACTTATGATTTCTACACCAGAAAGATCACCCCAGAGGGGGATTTGCAGTCTGGTAGCACTGACAGCATGAAAATAGCAGGGTCTTTGGGGTTTGGCCATTGCAGGTGGTTCGCAGCAGCACCTGGGGTCCTGGGCTGGGCTGTTAAGACAAGGGTATGCGCCTTATCATTTGGAGAGAGGCTTTTTGTGAGATAAACTACCCAAGCCCCACTTTGAGAGGACACTGGCTTTTAAGACATCTCGATAAAACTTAAGTACATGCTTCAAAATTGCACCCGCAGCACGTCCATTGCCTGCGTGCCTGTTGTGGGCAGCTCGGGTTGCTCAAAGGTGGTCTCAAATGACTGCGGGAGGAATGATGAAGGAAGATGACAGTGGACCACGCACACCGGTGTAGCTCACTGCACGCCCGGTTCCTTTTCCTGTTTACCGAACAGATGATCCTAGCCAAGATAATTCCCCCCTGTGTGTGATGAAGAGCGTGTCGCAGGGATGCTGGGTGAGCCATTTCTCTCCCCCTTCCATGGGACGGTGTCGGGGCTGTCACGATTCCTCCGAGAGTCCTGCAGCTGTGATTCTCCCAGCAAGTCTGAGATGCTGGAGATCCCTGTCCCTCTGCCTTCCTGTCCGATGATTGGGCACATTTTGCTCAAGAGGAGGGATGTAACGCTCTGTCTTCACTTTTCAGTACTCATCTATGGTTTCCAGTTGATTGCTTCTGTTTAAACTGAATTTCCGTCAGTTTTCCTCCAGCTCCTGTAATAAGAACCCAAAGCAAAGTATTAGTCATTAATAGTAGTTTTGAAACTCTGCGTGAGTTGTACTCCTCCACTCTCATATTTGCAAACTAAACAGAAAAAGCTGCAAGCTTGGTTTTACAAAAATCTTTGGTTTTAAACTCTGTGCAAGGGTTTTAAAAAGAGAATTTGATTCAAGTTGCTGCTTCTGACGTGGCTCCATTTTGGGGGGAAAAAAGAGTCCATATTCTATTTTAGAAATTTTATTTAAATTTTAAAGAAAGCTAATGTCTTGGCAGGCAAGCAAAATAATAGTCTGGTAATTATTCATCATGTAAATATGTAACACATGAAGTCTTGCCTCCTTGGGAAATAAATTATTTAGTTGTATTTAGTTTACAGACTAAACATCTGCCCTCAAAAATGCTGTACAATAGTATATAGTATTATTTTTCTCTGTAGCTTGATGAAAGAGACAGTTTACAACCAAGATGTCCTAGATGCTATCCTTCTACTGCTAGAAAAATGTCTATTAAAATCAGATTAGCTACAGGGACTATATAAGGAAAGCAACTTTTAAAAAAGAAAGTTTGTTTTCTGACTGATAATCTTGGATCACATTTTCCCCAGTAACGTTTCTAGGACTGAAACCTAGCCGTGCTCCCTGAAAGTTAATTAAATTGCTGGAGGAGGCCTATTTTCTTTAAATAGCTGACGCATTCGATTTTGATTCTGGCCTGTGGGCTGCAAAGATAACTCCCGACTGGTATAACATAACACAGACAAAATAATGAATTCCTGATAGCTGACATGTGCAAGGCACCGGGGTTTATCATTACATGGGTGATAAATGCAGTTTGTAAAAGGAAAAAGGGTTGTGTGAAAGATACTCCTGCGAACTGCAGCTATGGAGTAATTGGTTCAGAAACTCCTGAATTTGAAAACTTTACTGAAGGGGAAAAAAGTGCTTGGTCTAGGCACAGAAAACTGGTATTAACAATTTGCTCCTAATTAAGAGTGAGTGCTCACTATTAGATTTTTGGGTAGCATTTGCTTGGGAAGGTGACTATTTTGCCAGACAAGTTGGAAAAGAATGTGGAAAGGATAACGTGGGCAGTGCTAGAAATTAGCTGTCTGAAAGAAGTTAATAATTGTCTGATGGCAAAGCACCTGTTCACTGGGCTGCTTACCCCAAGGTTAAGGTAGCTTCAGAAACGGGACACACCTGAGGTTTGTTTGAGGCAGCTTGTCCAGCCTGTTTTTGGAAATCTCACCAGGTTCATATGACCAAATCTCCAGGTGTGGCCATGTGCAGGACTGGGGCTGGAGCAGAAAGATTTGGACCAAATCTCCCAGTTGTTCCTGCTCCCCTCTTCCAGGTTTGCATCCTGGAGAGGTTGCAGAGGGCTCAAGGTGGGTCTGTATGGCATGTGTGTGCCAGCCACTGACAGGCGCTCAGGCTGCGGGGCTGGGATAGAGCTGGCCTAAAGAAAGCCCTGAAATGGGTACAGTGTGGGTGTCAGGTCTCCAGCACAAACCCTGTTGCTCCACAGACCTGCTTCTCTTAGGCTGCGCTGTTGGGGAAGGAGCCCGGTTGTGAACCATTCACTGGAATCTCTTTTCCAGGACCTCTGGAATTGTGGATGGGTTACCAGGGGACATCTGTGCTGGTCTCCCGTGGAGGTCAAAGACCTGGGCAGTCTGGATGCCTCTTTCAGCCCCTGAGGGTTTTCTTCCGTGTGTATTGGTGGGTGACACAAAAGAGCTGGTGGATCGCCATAGGATTCACTCTCTGGGCATCCATCTGGTGCCTGTCATAGGCAGCACTGTAGTTTAGTTTTCGATTGTCTTTTCCGTGCAAGTGCACTCTTTAAATGCCCGCGCACTGATACTGGCAGCGGCTTTCTCCAGCGTGACCCGCTGCTCCCCGTGGGCTGTGGTTCCTTGCTGGAAATCAGTGCGCAGCACTGCCGCTGCAGTTGTGCTCCTTGTGCTCCGTGGCTGCTTGTTTGCCGAGTTGAGTCATTGTGTATTTTGCCTTTCAGCTGCCACTCTGCACACTGTTTCTTTAAATGCCTTGCTGCGCACTTGCTCATGAACCATCAACTCTGTCTGGGTCAAACCCAGTTGTGTGCTCTCCTGAGCTTGCTCTTTTGCAGTAACTAACTTGAAACAAGATGAGCAAGTTAGAGCCTGTTTGCTGAGGGGATCGATTATTTCACTTTATTTGGGAACATCTAATGAAACAATGTAGTTAATAAGCAAGTTTAGGGAAAACCACGTTTGTTATGTATTTCATACAATGATAACGATTCCCCTGCTTGAGAGGTATTGGATACCCGCTTCCCCAAAGAGCGCTCTGCTTAATGGAATTTTATGCCGCCTTCAAAGAAAAGCTAGTTGAAAACTGCAGTAATTTTTCTATGACAGTGCGCAAGTCTTGCTTTTCTTGGTGAGTCACTGCAGTTTGGTTTTGGGGTCCTACACCCCGGCATGCCATGGGGAACAGGTAGCTGAGGGAAGGCAGCCTGCGGAGGGGAGCCGGGTAGGGGGATGCTGAGCTCCATCTCCCAGAGCACTTAGCAGTTTAGAGGTGAAAATGTTGTTCTCTCCTAGTGCGTTATTTTTCAATAAAAAGTACAAATTCACTATGTAAACCAGGTGTAATTGCAAAAAGATATGTATCTAAGACCCCAATTTTCTGCTAGACTTTCAACAGCAAGTTGGTTTTTTTTGTACTAGTGCTACTTGTAGATTCATACAGTTCAGGGCAGACCAAAGTATGCATCGTCCATGCAATGATGTAATTTTAATGTTTTTTTCCAGTTTCCTAGTTTAAAGCAGTTTTGTAAGAGCTCCCAAGGAATTTGTATAGTATGCTTATTATGCAGCAGATGAATTAGGCTGAATTAGGTGGAAGCACTGTGGGTGAAATGAGCAAAGAATTACATGGAGAGGAAAAAAGAAGGCTGTTTTAAGTAATTTAATAATCTGATCTCATGGGATTTACTACTTGCATATGGCAGTGCAAATTGAATATTTACATGTAATTATAGCAGTTTGATAAGGAACATGCATTTTTAGATTTCGTACACGTGATGTTTGTAGAGTTTCCTGAGGAGTGGCAAAGGGGTGGTTGTTTTTTGTCCTCTTTAAGTGTCCCTCTACAGTCTTTTTTTTTCTTTTCCTTTAAGACACTTCTCACTCAGAGGAGCGGTGCTAAGGGAGGGTTTTTGTGTGTGCCCTGCATCCAAAGCAGATGAGAGATGAGGCAAGCGTGGGTCCAGAAAAAAATCATCCTCGAAAGTTGTCCCCCATGCAGGGGACAAGTCAGACTTCTTGCTGTTGTAGCTGTTAGGCTTGGAGTAGCAGCATGGCTAGAAATTCCCTCAAGTACAGGTTCAGAATTAAAGGACAATGCCTTTTCCTGTTGTCAAATTAGATTTCATGGCTTTTGTGCTGTAACATATTCGCCTCCCTTCTGTTGCATGTCTGGAAAACTTTGTCAGGCCTACAGAGAGTTTCTCCAGTCTTGCACCATCAGCTGCGAGCGGGAGTCTGGGCTCTGGTCTGACTCAGAACAACATCCTCACTTTAAAAAAGAAAAAAAAAAAAGTAATATCTCTTTTGCTTTTCCTCCTTGTGGTGGTTGGGATGTATCATGTGGAGTGTATTTTGTGCTTCGAGGAAATGGAACGACAGCTTTTCAGCCTCAGCTTTTTTGCTTTTGCAGATTTGTCAGCTCTTTATCGTTATTTGGATACTTTATTTTTCTTGTGGTTCTGCATATCTCTGTATCAGCACGCAGGGCTGTGATAACACGCTTTAAACTTTGCTGCTGTACTCAGACATGCTAAAACCCCACAACTAATATGGCTAATCTGACTTTTGTGCGAACAGGAAGAAAGGGTGAACGTTAGAAATAACAGTCTGTTGTTATGAGGAAGGGCTTGGGATCCTTCAAACGTATCAACTGCGAATAGCCATCTTTCGCTCTGTAGTAAATCCCCAGGTAGAGCAGAGCTGCTCTGCTTCCCGTCGGGGCTGACGGGAGCACTGGGAGTGCGTGCTGTCGGTGTGAGCAGAGCTCTCAATGTGGATGTGCTGCCCCGGGTCCGTGGGACTGGGAGCCATCTGCAGTGGTAGATGTGGTGCTCAAGGACCTAAGGGTTTTGTCTCTGGAATATTCCTATTTCACATCAAGAGCTGTAAAAGAACTGAGAATTTAGGGCAGGTTCAGGTTGCAGATTTTTCCCGGCCGTGGAGAACTGCTTCCTTAACACCCCATTCCTCATCTGCAAAGTGGAAATACGAATGGTGCCTCATCCACCAAGGTGGCTTTGGGAGCAGCTCACACTCTCATTTGTCTGGTCCCCATGTCCTGAGAAAGAGGTATGTGCATATAGCCGACAAGAGAAATGTTGCTTTTTCTATGGTGCTCTTGGTCTACCTTCCAAAACCCAACGCATAGGGTCACCAGACCCCTGTGAGATATGTGGATGCTGCTGCTGCTCTTTCAGTGGGTCAGGCAGGGCTGGGGAAGCAGAGGAATTAGCCTAAAGGAGCAGGGTTGGAGCTGGAGGTCCAAGGCTGTGTTCCAGACTGTGCTAAGCATGGGGAAGGGTTGTCCAGCCCCAGCCATGGGACTCAGATTTTTCCCGGATTTTCCTGGAACACGCGGTGTTGTGTTTGGTGCAGGTCCCTCTTGAGCTGTGAAACTAAAGCTGTTGCTGCACCACGGCACGGCCGCAGCGTAGGTGTATGACAAGCTGGGCGTTGAAAAAAGCCATCTGCACTGCTTATCATGTTCTTTTTCATGTACAGGGTTTGGAAGGCTCTTAGAAAAGCTCCTTCAAATACCTTTCTGAGCAGGCGGTTCCTATCTGGTATTCAAGTGGCAGACTTTGCGGCCCTGCCCCAGGCCGAGCTCCCCGCTGGCTGGGGGTTAAGGTTGGGCTCTAGATGTCCTGTGCCAACAGGAGCCCCTTGTTCATGGCCTTTCCGGATCCTGGTCTTCCTTCAATAGAAAAATAACTTTCTTGAGTGTGCCAGCAGACCATAAACTGTAAGGCTGGGAAATGATGGGAAACGTTTGGCATTTGTCACAAAAGAGGATTTGTCAGAGTGCATTTCAGAATCCTGCTGCCAAGATCCTGCTGCTCTGACATACTCGAAAGCTGCTAAATCGGCTCTCCCCATACCTTCCTCGCTCTGCCTTCCTTTCCCCCACTTCTTTCTCTTGCACTTCTAACCCCGCTCATTTTTTTTCCCCCTCCGTTATGCTGCTGCTTCCTCCTCACACCTGTTTCTTGTGGTACCTTGAAAGGCAGAGCAACCTCCACGGGAGCGCGAGGTTGCCATGCTCTGCCCTTCCATTTATTTTGGAACAAAACAAAAGCCTACAGAAAAGGCACCTGTTGCTGAAGCGGTCCAGCTGCAGTGCGACGGGCTGTGTTGCCGGCACTCATCTGTGAATGTATGGAATGGAGCAGCCTGGAGACCTTGGTGATGCTACCCCAAGTCTGGTCACTTCAAGAAGGTCACCTTAGGAGCAGGCTGAGGTGTGGGCAGCACCACGGGATGTTCTTGTACTGTTATAGCATTGCTTGTAATCACATAGCAAAGGAATTCACTGGTTATTCTGAAGAAATTAGACATTTACTAACATCATCTGAGTAATCTGACCAGCATTCTGAAAACTTAGGTTGTTGGCTTTTAAGTATCAAATCTAATTGTGTGCTGTTTCTGTTTGTTTTGCTAGCTCTAAATATCTTGAACAGAATAAGAAGAAAAATCCTAATGGAAAGTTTTGGAAGCATCTTTATGATGCAGGGTAATACTGTATTGCCCTTTAGCTGTGAAACTCCGTATATCCTTGTAGTTCACATGTGATTCTCAGAAGCGTCTGCTGATTTTCAGGTGTCCATGAAATAATAACTTTCAGGGTAACTTGAGAGTTTGGTTGTTGTTTTCTAAAAACAAGGCCACTCTAAATTCTACCTATGCTGTGCCTAAAGTTCACTTCAAGAGTTAACCGAATATAAAATAGTGACATTGAGAAAGACCCAGGAGTTGACTTATTCTAATGATCACATAGCAACAGAAGAGCAAGTATTATGTCAGGTCAAGGGGCTTTGAGAACAGAGGAAAATCACTGTAGAATGCACTTTCCCAGGTGATAAATTCCTACTTTATAAAGTGTCATCAAGACAATTCAGCAGAGGCAGACACACCTGCCATCACTCCAGTCAGTTAAAAATTGTCTGAAGTGTTGTCCTTATCAAGTTGTTAGTATTTACAAAGATGATGTGGGCTGATAAGCTTTTATATTATAGTCCAATACAGTTGGTGCTCTGGGTGTGTCTGTTGCTTTTCCCGTTTTATGCTAATCTCATTAATCACATCTTATTGCATCTTAGCTCGTACCTGTGTTAGCAACAGGCATAAGATGTTTTTGACAGTGGGCGTGGGGAGGAGCCTGGGTAGCCATTGGTAAATGGTCCTAATTAGCACAGTTCTATAAATCTTTGCCTGGCAGGGAGTGTCCTATCACTTGATTACACGCTGTGAAGATGCACTTTCTGGGAGCATAAATATGCAAGTCTCTCTTTAATTTTCAGTAATGTGCTTTAGGCAGAGCATGCCACGATAGTCTGGCTTGGTACCTTCCCAGATTTCTGGTGGGGTTTTAGCAAGATGCCTAAAATTTCACTGTAACATCAGTGAGTTGTGGGAAGCATGTGGGATTGGTCCTGGTTTGCTGCTTGAGATAGTAAGTTTGAATGTGGGAACTCCTATTCATGGTATGGTACGTGGTTAAATATTGCTGTTGGTTATTTTAGAGACAATCTTGCCTTCCATCTCCATAGCGCTGGCACTGGTGAGCAGGGTGTGCTGCTGGGGACAGCATCTCGCCCAACGTTTGTTCATGTTGGGACAGAAAATTAAATACGGACAGTACCAAGAAAGCAAGAGAAGGGTCTGATGTAGATTTTCATTTACACTGCCCAGATCAATTCAAGTTCTGCTTGATGTCTGACAGAGAGAAAATTCCCATTTAGAGGGTGGAATGGGAAGGAAAGGGTCTGTCTGCTGGTTTTCTTTAATCCTTCTCCATAGTGGAAAAATACTTCAGATGAGTTTCCTATATTCCCCTCCTGGGGAATAAACAAACCTTTTGCCAAAAGTATTCAGTCCCGTTGACTCTGGGCAGTTTAAGTTTACGTGTTGAAATTATGCCAAGAACCACTAGTCAAGAAGCCCCCTCCGTAGCAGAGGTCAGATTAAACACAAGTGGGCCTCTCCATCCCGACAGCCGAGTCATCCTCCTGCCCTGACGAGACCATGGACATGCCAGATACAGCACTAGTGTGTTTGGCTGGTAGATAGCGTAGACGGTTGGACATCTGGAGCCGGGGCTGTCTGCCCTGTGATTCCTGTATCGCCTTGTGATCGTTGTGAAACCAAACAGGAACAGGTAATAATTCAAACCGTCACTCCTGCTATCTGGAGTTGTCACCTCTGGGGAACGGCTGGG
Source organism: Stercorarius parasiticus (assembly GCA_013396915.1). Taxonomy (NCBI): domain Eukaryota; kingdom Metazoa; phylum Chordata; class Aves; order Charadriiformes; family Stercorariidae; genus Stercorarius; species Stercorarius parasiticus. The sequence continues at coordinate 2,178,582 of VWZL01001503.1, read as the reverse complement.
TCTTGGAGGGCTTGGGAAAGTGATCCTGAAGGTCAAGGGGAGACGTGCTTGGGCTCCTCAGTGCAGATGAAGTGATAATGAACTCTGTGGAAGGAGGGGGAGGACCATTTGAGGCTTTTATTATCCCTGAAGCCGTGAATCATCCCAAATACTAATCCTCGCGTGCGCAGTCAGCAGATCTGGGCTTTCTGCGTGCCAGCCTGTGCTGTCTGAAGGCACACAGCGTGCAAGGAGCTGTACCCTGTTTCTCCCAGGTCTTTTACATTTATCTAGGATTGTTTCATGATTTATCTTACAATTATGCAGGAAAAGACCAAAATCCTCATGTGGCTTCTCAGAGACTTTCAGGTCTTCTAAGTCTGTTTTGATGGACTCCCTTCAGCTGCAGATGGATGGGACGGTGTGTCTGAACCTCAGAGTCCCTTTGGGAAGGCAGGTCCCAAGGGCCAACTTTGCCCTTGTATTCTCTGTCATTGCGAGAAGTTGGATGGGTTTGTAGGTTAGCAGAAGAACAGAGAAGGTCCAGCTCTGCTGTAAGTCCCTGGTCTCTGCTTTCTAACAAACCGCACCAGCGCCCATGGTTCCAGGTCAGTGCTGCAGGGACGTGCCTTGTGTCATGGCACAGGTGTGACTGTGCCCCTTTGGTCATTATATGTCCCAGCTCAGAGCCCAAAGACCTTGTCGGGGAGGTGGGTGTGCTGGCTGGTGCTCGGTTTAAATTCAGTGGTAGACATTTCCATATTGATGAGCTACTACTCATTACTCTAGCTTAACTGGCACCCTGGTTTTGGCATTTGATGGGGATGAAGTAAGTAGCTACTCAACCAGGTTCAGAGGTGAGGGGATTAACAGCCAAACAGGAAGATGAGTAGCCCCACTGGAGGCCACAAATTGTGCAAAAGGTGGCATTTCAGAGCACGGTAGTGTGCAGCTGGCAGGATTCGTGGCATTTCTGCAGAGTCTTAGTGACGGGGAGGCTACTGGCCCTGTGATGGTTGGTGAAGGAGAGCTTGGGACCTCTCCACCCAGCTGCAGTGGTGACAACTGGGGAGTCACCTGTCCCCCCTGCCCAGCTGCCTCTGCCGGAGCTCAGCTCTCGCCTCCCAGCATCAGTCTTGTTAGTGTTTCAGCCCTCACTTGGGCGTTTTGTTGTTCACTAGCAACGAGGTTTCTAAATAGGGGTTTAGAGACCAACCATTAAACCTCTGATTATGAGTATTGTGGGTTGAGAATCCATATTTAGAGGACCAGCCCTTTCTTTCGTTTGATAAAAATGAGCTTTTTTTGTTATTGCTTCCTTCCAAAACCTCTCCTATTTCACTGCATTTCCCTGCCAACCCTGACTGCTACAGCAGCCATTGCAGTGATGAGTCAGGCTTAAAAATAGGAGGAAATTTTTATTTTAATAATCAATTATTCTGAGAGTCTATGACTTAAGTTGGAAGGGACCTCAGGAGATTGTCTGGCCGAACCTCCTGCTCTAAGAGCATCAGCTGGGAGATCAGGCCAGGTTGCTCAGGGCCTGGTTTTTTGGTTTGGGTTTTTTTTATTTTCTGCTCTGGTTTCTGAGGCCTCAGGAGGGTGTGCTCTGTCTGTGTTTTTCATGTGTCCCTACAAACCGCTGGCAATCTACCTTCTCACTGCAAGCTGAGATGTCCTACAGCCTTTTGATCCCATCAAAATGGGCTTTTAAGAGGTGAATAAAATCCCCGTGGCTTCTGTAAGCATTGGCTGTATTTGAGCGTTGGGAGGAGAGATCCTGATTTTCTGCCCAGATGTCCCCGTTTGTGGCACTTGGGTGCTGGCCAGCTTGCAAAGAAAAGTGCATATTCCTGGCAGAAGAGCGCCGGCCCGGCAAAGCTCAGCAGCAGCAGCTCCTTGGTGCTAATTGACCCCCTTCTTGGCAACTTCATCAAAGACGCTGAAGAATAAATAGGCTGTTGATTGAACTGTTTCCTTGTCCTCGGAGGTGGTCCCCGTTAGTCAGGGTTGAGGCGCATTGTCAGGGCTGGGGAAGAAGCTTGCAGAGCGATTAGCCCGTGCTCGCCAAGGAACAAAAAGCTTTAATTTACTGCGCCTTCCATGTGACATCTGCTGCGTGAGACTGAAACATGGTAGGGGTTTGCTGCCTCCTCTGTCTGCGGAGGTTGATCCGCGGTGCCCACAGAGCAGATTTCTGTGCTCTGGACCTCTCTACTGATGCACGGGGTGCTCATTTTGGGGGACGAGAGGGAACATAGCTCAGAGGAACTCTCTAATAGTGGAATTGAATGAGAAAGGAGGTCGGGAGCAGGAAAACACCTTCAAGGAAAGGCTGGATGCAGAGGTCGAGGTGGATGCTGACGGACGTGACTGATGCATTCCGTACATAGAAAAGTCGTGTTCGTGCTTGTTGGCGCCGCTGCGAAGGCACGCAGAAATCCTGCAGAAATGGGGAGTGCAGGTTTCAGCTGATTGATTAATGGAGCATATAAGGAGAAAATATTAACCATTCTACTCATGCTTGTAAATAGGTTTTTAAATATTCTGCTGGGGTTTTTTGTGACAAATTGCATTCACATACTTCAACCCCTTTTATTTAGTTCCAGGCTGGGCCTGGAGTCCAAAATATTTGAACTTTCTGTAGAACAAGCAGTCCAGGGAAACTATTTTCAGTGAAAATATTTGAAAGTGTACGAACTGAAACCCTTTGTTTTGAATCAGATCAGTGCTGAACTCTGAGATTTGACAAACACCATGCTGCTTCGTGAAATGTATTGTCCAGAGGTAGGATTTTAGAGCGAAAATTAGCACTACAAGTCTTGCTTTTGGGCAGAGGCTTTCGGTCTGCAGCTGTTTCAGGGCTCTTTCTGCACTCAGCAAATAGAGTGAGCGTGTGCAAAGTAAATACTGATACGGTGCTCCCACCGCAGTGGCCCGAGAATCACGTGTCTGTATAATGAGTTACACCATGAGTCTGCATGACACCATATACATCACTGTCATGTGAGAGGGCCTATAGAGTTACGTTGCTATGACAGCCTGATATGGGGCAATGCACCATGTTCTTGGGTAGCAAATACAGCCCTTTCCTTCTGATGAAACTAGTGATCACATCTGTGATTCGCTAGCAGTGACGCTGTGCCGTTTTTGGTTTTTAGTGATGAAAACACTAGAAAAGACCTGAAGACACTGCCTGTCTTTCCTACCAAGACACTGCAGGAGCATCCATCACTTGCTTACTGGTGAGCTATTTAATTTAAAATGTAAATCGTTGCTATGAACAGTAATGACAAGATCACTTTTAAACAGTTTTGCAAACTCTTAAGAGTTTTCAGCCTGTATGACATAGGACTTGGAGTTAATAGCTCATGTTCAAGCATTTCCAGTTTTTAGAAGTCTATAAATTACACGAAATCTGATGCAAATCCCTCATTGAATATTCGCTCAAATTAAATTGCTGGATCAGGAACTGCTGGATCAGAATATGTGGGGACTACATGGTTAGAAAGAGCTGAAATCTGAACTCCAGCCAAACCTGGGTTTGCAAAGAGCAACTTGCTCTTCAGCTGTCACACAGCAGAGCCTCTGTGGTGGGCTGACCTTGGCTGGCCGCCAGATGCCCACCCAGCTGCTCTCGTCAACAGGACATGGGGAGACAACACAGTGGAAAAGCTGGAAACAGAAAGGCAGGTCCACTTCTGTGGCTTGAATCTGCTGTAAAGGAACACGGCATTTGGGATGAATCAACTGTATTGTTTCCTTGGAATTGATGCCCTTTGTGCAAGTTTGACTCCCTCATTTTTTTGTGTGTACCTGATGGATTTTCAAGTGTACCAGTACTTTCTTATGATTTGGGGTTTTTTCAGAATGAATGCTGCTGGGTTTTTCTTTGCTTTCAAGTATCTGACACTTAAACGCATATTTTATTTTGCGTTCCACTAGAACAAAGTGTTGAAGTATATAACAGGAAAAATGCAAAAAGGTCATTGCTGACAAATCTATATTTCTTCACCTATGAAATGTCAGGGGAAAATACACTGGAAGGAAAACATTTCTGGTTTAACTTCTTCTGTCTTACATATGGAGCATTAACCATCCTTTGAAGTTTTGGTCCTTCAGAATGTGAAAATGAATTTATACAATTAGTACCATTATCCTGCAGCAGCATCTGCAGCAGAGCAGGCTGATCCGAAATGATTCGTTAATTAGTCTGGAACGCGGCATGCGATGGCAGGGATCAGCCAGGCAGCTCCACGCTGCTTAGTGAAGGGTGGGAAAGAAATCAGTAAGAAACAGAATGTAAAACCCGAGCGAGAAATGTGCAGAGGGGACGCTTCTCCGCATGCTGAGCAAGCGTCTGAATTTCGACAGATGCCGTCACACATGAAAAAAAGTCACTGAGCCTCTAAATTGGGTTTTGTGCTTGTTTTGCAGTGAGGACAGAGTAATAGAGCATTATACTCAAATTAAAGGTCTGAGCAGAGGACAAGCCATTGTTCAGTGAGTATGACACTTGTTAATTTGTGAGATGATATTTTTACTTTCCTTTTTTCTTCTTTTTTGTTGAGAAGTGGCAATGGAGGCTGTTTTGGTCATTATTGCTTGCGAACTTTGCCATTTGTATCTGCAAGGTTCTTTTTTATTGAGTTATATTTCAAAGTTAAATTATTTGAAGTTTTAGATTTCACAGGCTTCCGGTTCAGCTTATGTGTCCTCATTCAGATAACTCAAATATAACAGTAATTATTTGGACTTGACTTTATTGGAAGACTCTTCTCCATACCCCACTTGCCATCAGTTAGTTTTCACCCCGAACTCTGAGGGTGAATATTACCTTAGGTCCTGTAAAAAGAAAAAAAAAAAAAAGAATGCATGTTTGTTAAAATGTTCAGAATTTGGCTTTCAAAAGAACAAGATCCATATAGAGCCTGTGGAATTTTATTTTTAATTTACTGTTAATATTAATGTGTTTCCTACAGGCAAATTCAGTGGGCGGTGTTAGAAACCATGAAGTTTGAGATGATTGCTGTGGTTGCACGATGTAGACAACTTGTAGTTTTTCTCACGTACCTCGATGCCTGTGACTCCATCTCAATAATTCAGGGCCTTCTTTCAATAGGGGAAGAATTGTCTGTTCAGTGGCTGTCTGAATTGCCTCATGAAACAGTTGTACAACTGCATAAGCACTTTCATTTGGAGCCTATCCATTGTAACCAAAGCACCATAATGGAACAATTATCAGCAGGTCTTTACCGCCAATGTTTCCCAAAAGGCTCACATGTTCAGTTCAGAATTTTTACTTTCAGTTCTCTGACCTCCTGATAAGAGATTGAATGTTTTGTTGTATGAGAGATTTTCCATTTGCTTTAGCTGGGCCAAAATATCATCTCTTTCCCCAAGCCAGGATGCTAAGTTTCTTCTGAAAACGTGGGCCTTCAGTTATTAAGACCTTCAAAATATGCAAATGATAAATGACACGTCCTGAATGTATGTGTGAAAAAAATATGTTAACAGATATTATTCCCTCCAGAGAAAATCATCTGATACGCTATAAATCTGTCTACAGGTACATGAAAGTGGTAGAAGCTTTGCCAACATATGGAGTTCATTACTATGGAGTAAAGGTTCGTAAATGCCCATAGATAATGTGGTTGCTTAGCTTATTATGTGTGATTACATTCCTATAGGAGTAATTTAATGATTCGATACTCTTCTACCAGAATTAAACCCCCCATTTTTCAACCTCTAGAATGTTTCCCCCTTCAATATTCTTTAAAAATTGTTTCCAGAGAGCAGCAAAGCATTACGTGCTACAGAAGACAGAGAGGAATCTTTGTAAAACCTTCTGTAATCCTATCAGGAGCTAAACTCATATCAGCTTAATTAAACTGGCTATCACTTCTAGATCCGAAGCAGTTAATAGTTTCCCTAGAGACATTTCTAATCAAGATGGGGCCGGGGGGGAACACAATGTAGAAAAGACTACTTCTAAGTGGCCGGTGATTAGTGGGTGCGTACTTGGAGTGGGGAAATGCTGGGAAATATTTTTGGAGAGTGATGGAAATACACCATTTATTCCCGTTTGTAGAGCAGAGCCTGGGATAAAGTGTTTTGTGCAGAAGAGTTCAGCAGAGATGTGTCTCCTTACTTTTGAGTCATGGCCATGACTGTGGTACCTGAGAAGCTGATGTTCTCCACTCTTCCCCTCCTGCAGCTGTCCATGCCTGAGTTTAGTGGATGCGGTCACTGGCCACAGTTTTTTTTGGTCCCATAGCCTTCCCCCCTCACAGCCACTCCTGCAACAAGTGACACCCCCTTGTCTCAGCAGCACTGCCGCTTTTTTGCCCACTTTGCACAACCGCCACCTGGTTTCTTGCCTCTGCCTGAGAAGGCAAGGGGAGAAAGTTTCGACATTCACTCCAGCATTCCACTTCACATCAGTTTGTTAGCAAATATATCTTTGCTCCGTACCCACTTGTACTTGTCACAGAATGCAATGGGCTGTAATCTTGGAATTGCTTAATTCTTAAGTAGCTCTCGGTTCATGTAGATGTCCATTTTTCAGGATAAACAAGGAATCCCGTGGTGGCTTGGAATAAGTTACAAAGGAATAGGCCAGTACGACTTACAAGACAAAGTTAAGCCCAGAAAAGTAAGTTTTTTGCATCTGATTTTTATTTGGGGGGGG